>UYYF01000062.1:0-54658 GCA_900618365.1 Thelazia callipaeda
ATTTTATCTCGTAAATTAAGCTTCAGCATCTATTGACGCTTTATTCCTTCAAAATTACTTCTCCACCTATTTAAATTACGTTCAATTTCAAAGCATTAATTTACTCACTCTTCAATACAAAAGCTTGAACAGTTACTTCATTTAAGGCTTGGTTTAGATCTCATCCTCATTCCTTGTCAATATTGGAATAGCCTTCATCACTGGATAAAAAATTTCAATACTTCACTGTACGATTACACAAAAATTTCCCCCTTATATTTCGTTTCTCTTCACGCAACTTAAAAACATATAGGAAGACTAGAATAATCCAGCTAACGACATACAACACTAATACTCAATACTCCCTACTAGACGTACATTAATCGCTGACCCATTTTGCTTACTTGTCAAAAAAAGCACTGTATACAGGATGCTAGCATATTCGTAAAAGTAAAGAATAAAAAAAAATCGTGGCACTTTGTTTGATCTAATAAAACCTCCAATTTATCTCCCAAACTTTATCAATAAACAATACAACTTTTTAAATCTTAGCACAAGCAGCGGCTAAAATTGAAAGGACAGGAAAATATGCATCCCATAAGTAATGCAGCACAGGCAGAAAAATGAAACTGGTGCTAAACAAATGTGCAATTAAGTGAAATAAATGTCTGTCTGATACATCATTCACAATCACATTTTATTTTCTTGATTTTGTACTGACAGCAACTGACTTCGGTTGACTTAGACGTCTGAAAAATGCATCTATTTCAGCTTTCGTTCGTCGAGGTCGTGCTGGTGCAGCAGCTTTACTTGTGTCTCTTGCCTTGTCCTGTTGGTCGATAAACGGAACTTTCCCTGGACAAGCTACTTCTGTTCGTTCATTTTTCTGAAAACTAACATAGAAGAGTCATTTTATAACAGACTGTGAAGCTTTTTAATATGCGTTGATTACTGCATTTTTTAGCATTGAACATCAACTAGGTAAGGAACTTAAACAGCTAGATTTTTTTATTTTTCGAACGCATGAATAGATTAATGAAAAAAAACAATACTTTTTCAACGAAAAACATTACTTTTATTGATGCGCGACTTCTTAGACATGGTGCAAACTCTGTAATACCTTTATTTTTCGGAACAGGAGCTTTTGAAGTATCAAACTTCTCTATAAAATTGGTTATATATCAAAAGTAGCAGGATTAAAAATTATTGAGCTGAACAAAAAGCCAGTGCACTTAAATAATATTATACGTTATTAAAAAAGCTTTAAAAATGTACTGTTTGATTTCTCCATTATTTTTACTCTAATTTTATTGAGCATGCCACTTTCCGAACATAAAACAGAAAATAGTGACTGCAAAAATATTTGTTTACAAAAGGCTCATTAGCTCCTTTCATTTTAAAAAGGTATGAAATGAGAAAGTCAGTTATATTTGATGGTTGTAATGTTTTTTTACTTATTTTCCAAACTTTGCCAGCAAGCTGCGTGCTGTATTTTATTTATCTACCAAACCTAAAAACAAAAAAAAGCAACAACCGTGAGCACAGGTAACAACATGAGATGGCTTTTGAGCAAGTGTATGCGAACTTGATACATTTCTGTTCTTTGCTACCTTTAAATATTTATTTATCAAGAAACTAGTATTTAGCAACACAATTTTGATAGTTTTTCTATACTATTGTATTTTATATAAGTATGAGAACCCATTGATAATTTTGAGGACTTTCATTTGTGCAAATTACGCTACAAATTTGCGAAAATAATATTCTATCAAGCATGCAAATCATTTTCAAATCTTTTGTTTTTAAGTCTCGTGAAATTCTCTATTTTTATACAATCTTAACTTCATCCAAAAAAACACTGTAACATTTTTGAGAAGATTTACAAATGTGCTTGCTCGCAATTCAGCTGTTGACAATCAGTGAAAGAAAGTAGTGCCAAAGATTATTATATCCACCTTGACTTTGTCGGTAGACGGTTCAGAATTTATTCTCTTGGGTTGATTGCAATGGCGATCAGATTTGGAAATTTTCACAGTATCAATAACATCTGGTACTCTTTTAGTTTCATTTTGCACCGATTTCAGATCACTGAAAATCTGAGAGAATCAAGTAGATCTAGCAAACACCATGTATCAATTTTCATTCGGAGAAAAATGTTCACGTAAATAAAATACGAATGCAAAACATTGCAAGATATTTGTAAGACTTTTTACAAAGACAAAAAAAATGAATTGTTTTAAAAATTTATACTTTTGCATTTGTTTTATCTTGTATCTTGATCTAGTTTCTGGCCCCTTGTATTGCGATGCGTCAGTGGAATTGATACTTCTAACCGTGCGAAGTGTTCCAGACGTTCTAGTAATCTGCCGCTGAACTGATGACGAACGACCTATACTTACTTTATTTCTTTTCTCTACAACTTTAGTATCATTTTTAACAAGTGGACGAACGGCTACAGGTGCATTTAAAGATATTCGTCCGCAACAAAATTTTTGCGTTTTTGCGAGCGACGAACCACTATTGGGACGAATAACATTGCTTGCGCATTTTGAACCATTATTCATTGCTCCAACTTTGCTTCCCAGTTGCTTTTTTGTCAACTTCATATCTTGCTTCATTTCAGCAGAAACTGTGTGTTTCAACATTTTATCCACTAAACGGTCATGTTTCGCGTTTGGCTTCAGTGGAATCTGGGCTGCAGAACTTTTTTTTGCAAGTTTTTTATGGTCGACAGAGCGCTGTTGTTTGAAATTGGCAAAAATTTTAGAAGTTGGAACAGATACATTAGAATGCTCGTTAATTGACGGCGCCGGATGTACTGATCGCTGATACCCTATAAAACTGATACAGAATTTATAATTAAAATGTTGTATTTTACAAATAGCTTTATTTTGAACAACACATTACCCTCGCACAGATTCGCCTGAACTGCTAAAAAAAGATGAATCGAAACACACCTCGATGAGGAGTTGCAGCGGACCGCCCTGAAATACGCGAATACGCTGCTGATGAACGGAACATTGCTAAGCGATCCAACTCAAAAACGTTTTCTGTAAGTATAACGCTAATCATTAATTTTTATTAAACAATTTCAGGTAAGAACTGCCTCATTTTTTATTTGGAAGTTTTAAAAAAAACCAGGCAATTATTATTTTAAACATGAAAAGTGATTACCTGAGACCTGTGCTTTCATTATATTGAGAAACCGATCTCCCTCTGCTTGCTTTTCACTTTGGGGTGAGTTTAGAGTTCCATGCGAATCCTAAAGAAAAATTTGTTTGCAACAAAAATTACCAGAAAGCAGCAATATTTCAATTCCACTATAATTCAGTAATCTTCAATTTTACTCCGTAGCTTATTTCAGTACGTCATTATAGACATAACCAAACTAAAAACTGGGAATGCATACGAAGAATCGATCCCCTAAAGTTTCCTCAATAGCAGAATTGTCGCCATCAAAAGCATGTTTAAATGAAGCAAAACGAGGCACCGTTGAAATTGTGAAACTGTCGTCATCAGACATGACCAACCTACAAAACCGCTGATGATGCTCGTGTATTGTATTATAATTGTTTCAGAAACAGCGAAATTATTCATGCAAGTTTCGCAAGTAGTGGAATCAGTATATGTAAACTAGAGATGAAATGAATTTTTGCACACAAATATCATCAGCTTTCAAATAGCAAAACATGCAACGGCTTCTATTTCACTACTATACATCAGAAAGCAATCATTTATACAAGTTCATTGTATCACTTCAATTCAAACTGTTAGTATAATAGTAAACTACTGAATCAAGATAGATATGTAAAAAACGCGTGCGTAATGGTTTTTGAATTTTCAAATTGATTTTTTCACGTCCGAATTTTGCAGCTATATACTTCCTACTATTCAATTTGCAGCTACTAATTTTCGTCTGCGTTCGAAATCTCATTGTGGTAGATATGAGTGAGTTATGCTGACAATGGTGTGGGTGTGTTGAAGATGTGCTCCTTCACCGTATGCTTACGTCCGCAAGTAAAAATATTAATTGCTCTACTCGAACGATTGTTATTATTTGATAGCTATCATCAGTTAAAGATTATTTGAAAAACTTGTTAGGTTGAAGTAAGAAATAGAAATAATATGTAATACAGTTCACATGAATAACGTGCAGTATATATAGTCTCTGTTGTTTTAATAAAGGTTCCGATGAAGCATATCCATGAGAAATAGAGGAGAGTTCGGCTTGTAAATTCGAACGCTTCAGATTACTTTCCATTGTTACTATTTGCATTCGGTCCGGGAAAGATCTCATTATCATTGCTAATCCTTGTAAAAATATCAAGTCTGCTCGTCATAAAAACCGTTGTTTCGTAAACGAAACTAAAACACGCGTACGAAAGATTCGATTCAGTGCAAGAACGCCTGCTAGTGCGAGGTCACCTATGTCAATAGTTGTTTGTTATGTCTGTCATTTTTTGCGTTGTTGGTGATCATTGGAGGAGATCAAGACTGAACAGTTTCTTACTCTTGGAAAGAAGCTCTGGTTATTTAAATGAAGTTATTGAATTAGTGCAAAGTTATTCATAATTATGCGTGTTTTAATTTTTAACTGCTCTCACTTGTTTGGTTTTAAACAGTCACAGTAATTTTGATTTGATTTCTCGTTATTGTTATCGCTTTTGCTATGATCTTATCCTCTTAAATACCACATTGCTATGATCTGTATTAATTAATTAGTTTGCATTGTTTGCTTAGTGATCATGACTTATTCCATAATTTAAAATGATAAGTTTTGCGCACATACTTATTGCCACTACTGTTGTATTGATTGTTAACCTGCTGGTAATTAGACAAAATCTTATTTTTTCATTAACTATTGTCGGGAAATAGTTGTAGAAATCCATTGAAAGGGTAAAACTGAGTAACTGACCGGTGCAAATTGTCCATAAAAGGTAAGTTCTGATAGATTATATGTGTGAGATATAATTTGTTGTGATTTGATAATAATATTTGCTTGTTTGGACCTGACTACTCTCGAGTGGTTCATTTTTTTAAGCTTTTAAAACAACTTTTAGTTTACTTCAGCCACAAAAAAATTTTATGCTTCACTATACCATCATTTATGTTTAAGTGTGTCATTTTCACTTTTCCTTTTTTCATTGATGCTACGATAAAAATTTCAGATTTTAAAAAAGCTTGTATAAAGGTTGACTGTTTTTCATTGTCTTCGGATTTGAGTATGAATTGTTACATTTAATATTTTAATTTGAAGATTTATCAAGGAGTTGCATGCATTTCATGCATATATTTAAGCAAGTATAATCGTTAGTTTAATCTATTTTTAGTTTAAAATCAGTATAGTGTACCTCCTTGGCTTCAAGTTCATTGATTATGTTGGATCACTTGGAAAAAAATTAAAAATTCTTCATTTACTCGTCTAATAAATAAATAAATTTTAATAAATAAAAATTTATTTATTAAAATTTAGACGAGTAAATGCATTCCACATTGTTAGTATGCCAAAAAAACTACTTGCTGTATGAATCATTAGATTTGCGAGTTTTTTCCTTGCAGTTTTGTCCCAAAGAGAAAATTAACTGGTAATACTCGTAATGATAATAATTTGTCACGGCAATAATAGTAACTGAAAAAGTTTATAGGCTTCCGAAGATTGTGTGACTGAATGCGGAATATAGATTCAGGAGTGATGTCGGAAAGAGAACTCGAAGAAGGTGAACTTCCTGAGACCGAAGAATTTGATGACAATCAATCAGTTCATTATCATTATCCATTGCTAAGTACAAGAAGGTGCAAATCTGCCAGACCTCCATATAATCAGAAAGATCGGTCAGTGATGAGAGGTAAGCAGTGATAAGCCAGATGTTCTTTGTGCTTAGTATAATGTTTGTGCTGCTAATGGTAATTCAAATCTTTTCTTTCGTAGGAGGTAATTAAATTCGGTTAATGGTATGAGTAATTTTTGATCAGTCGAGTACATAAAATATTAGTGCTCAACAAAAGTGAAATAGGATAACGAGAATATTAAATGTTAAAACAGTTAGTAAGGAACACAACAAAAATGAGTCGAATTCAAATATGAATGAGAAGGAGAATGAAGAGGAGTAAATGTTAACTGACGATGGGAAGGGGGATGAACGAGATGCAAGTTTAGAATTTCTACATTTTAAAGATTTATTGTGACCTTTTGTTTTTATTTTGAAATACAGGATGAAGTTTTAAGCCTAAGTTTCTCATTGGACAAATCATTAATGAGTCAGTGCTAATTGGATGAAAAACTTTTGCTCAATGATTATATCGTAGATAATATGATGTACATTTATATTAAATTTCAGCTTGCATTAAAGTGCTTGCATATTTCGAGCATTTTTTAAGTAATCAAGTTCGTATCGCTCTTTTGTTGATTCAAGCTCTTCTACTCATGTTACATGTATTAAAGTAGATTTTATTTGTCAAAAAAATGTGCCTAATTTTCATTATATCGTGAAAGTTTTAGGAGCAACCTTTTCATTTTGTAGACGCAATCATTTTAAGATTGCAATCATTTGTTATGGAAACGGCGTAAATAACTAATTAAAAGTCTACGACGTATATGATGTGAAAAGCTTGAATTGAAAAGCGATGCATATGAAAAAAAATTGTGAAGAGAATAAAATCTAGTATTATTATTTTTTTGCTGTCATATATCTTATTGTGATCACAATAAATTTCAGATGAAATAGTGGAGTAGGAATGAGTTTAGCATCATTGAGTAACGAAGATGATGATCACTTTTCTGATGAGTTTGTTTGTGTTGAAGGGGCTGTGAAGCGCACTGATGATCCGTCTGAAGCAGCATCATTATATGTGGATATGGAGAATGCAGAAAATGATAACGGAGCAGAAGAATGTATAGGGTTGAAAAATCGAAAAGGACAGCAGACAGTTGATATACGATCAGTAGATGATAGCTGGATCTTCCATTCATTAGGTTTGTCGATTCAAATAAGAACTGCTTTAAAAGTTATTAATTCACTGCAAGTTGTTCAGTTCTGATTATTTTATTCACTTATGTCGCCACGGTTAAGTTTTTTTTTTTTCTTAATAATTCGGTATTTAGAATAGCTGTTAAAAAGTACAACTGAAGCAGTATAAAGCCACTCCGTATTTAGCCACGTGATCGAAAAGCTTATATGTGAAATCCTTGTTTCAGAAAATAATGTTTTCAGTTAGATATTCATTTTATTTATACTTCGATATCTTTCAGTGATGTTCTCTTGATCTCTTACATTATGCTTACCAATTTCTAAATATTTCAGTTATCTTCACGTGACAAGCATTTGTTAGCATTTAATATTATCACCAATTTCAAATTTTATACGTACAATTTGAGTCTTATAATACTGTTTATCAAAAAGTACTGAACTGAGTATTCTAAAAATGAAAAATTTCGTTGATAAAGGTTTATAACTTATTCATCAATAATTAACTTCCAAATCTCTTCAAAAAAAATTAATGCAACTACTCTAATTATTCATGCTGTATGTAATTAATTAGTTATTAATGCGTTTACTTTATTTATCTTCAAAACAATTTGCCTAGTAGCAGAACTACAGCAATCGTTTTATTTTATTTAATGGACTTTACAGGCGAAAAAGTCGAGGGAAAAGATATATCCGTTAAGAATGACAAAAGATTTCGTGAACAATCTGCAGAAGAAACAGAAACCGTAAAGGAATTAAAGCAAAAGTTTCATGATGCAAAAAAAAGATTTATTAAAAATTTTCATTCTCTGCTGGTAACTGCCCGTGGAGAAATTGAAGCACTCAAGAGAGAGCAGGAAAGATTACAAATGAAGTAAATATTTGCTTTAATATTAACAAGGCTATGGTACAAAGAATGGAAAAATCTGAGAAATGTAATGGTTTCAGACTTGAGGCTTATCATACAAGGAAATGTAACTGCAAATATGAGGTCTCTACTAATAATATTAGACTGGAACCAAAATACATCAAAGTCATGAGAGGACGAGCTACCGTTGAATTGACGTTTAATGATTTGGCACTTATGGAAGAATGGTTGATATCAAATCATTTAGATACGAATTCAGATGGATTACCTGCAACACTGATGCATGAAGAACCAACGCTCACTACTACAAATAGTCTTCTCATTTGTAGAACAGTATGTGGTGTTTCGCTAACATTTTGTTTAAAAGAAACCGATTGGCTGTTATAATGATTGCATACTAAGTAGATATGAGCGAATATTGATGGTTCAGGTATAAATCTATCTAAGAAAACTTCGAAGGAGTAGATTAATTTTGGAGTATAAAATGACCAATTAAATAAAACGTATAGATTAGTTATAACTGGCACCGAAATGATTAGACTAATTCTAAAATTATGTTTCTGCAGTTTCGATTAGTAATTTTAGAATCCGACATCTACCATTAATCAAGGAACAAATGGAATAAACAAGCTAAACACTCCGTTACATGATATTGGAAATGTTGGAAGAAGAGATCGTCAAGTCAAGCAACAGAATTTCATAGTAGTCTCAAAAGCGTCAAAAATTCTTGAGAGTAAGTGATTTGTTTTGGACATTTATTTTAATATATAGTAGAAATTTGGTTCATTCTCACTGCAGCGCTATTTTTTTATTTCGAGTGATTTTCAGGGCATTCTTCCCGGCAAACTGATGAGTCAAGTGAGACGAAAGTACCTGAAAAAACTAAAACAAGATTCCATTTATATCCTTCTAAAAATCGATTGCATTGCAAAGATTCATCTCAAAAGGAAAAGAATAACACAGAGAGTAGATCGGAGGAGAATACGATATTTGGTGTGTTGCACAGCTTTGATCAGACGCAGAATTACAAGTCTTCTGAATCACGTAGTCATTGGATATCTCTTAAAGATAAAAAGTCAGTGGATGGACAGGAAAAACAATATGTAGCTTCAACATCAAATATAAGTCTTTCTGAACATTATGGAGTCAGTAAATCTAAATCTCAAAGATTTTTATCAAGATATCGTGCCAATAAATCGTTGAAGTACAGGACTCTTCATCAATCAATCAAAAGACGCTACCAGTTTGGTCATTCAAGAGATGACCACAGAAGTTGATCGGTGGTAGGTAGATAAACTGCTTTTCTTCTTCAAGCGATCTTTTTTTCATATTAGATATATTAATATAGAATTTATCTCTCTCGACAATTACTGAAAGGCCGATTGCCTATTACGACGATTGCGTACTAAACAGGCATGTGGAATAATTTTTTATTATTAAATATCCTTACAAAACACATCGTTGAGAACATGTAGACGTTGCCTTCTAGTTTCCTCACTGGTAGTTTTTTTTTATTCGCCCTGATATTTCATTTTATTTTGTTTTGTTATAATCATACAAGATAAAAAGCAGAGGAGTGCAGTACCTATCTGCAATCAGTAATGATAAATTATTCAACTATAGATTTTTGAATTGTACTGTTTATTCATTCAAAAGATTTATTGCATACTTGTTTTGATTTATTTGCTGTTGAAGAAAGTATGGCTGTGTTTTATCATTTTTGTTTGTTTCTTGATTGTAACACTTCACTCCGCTCTTGTTTTTCTCTAAATTTCTTGAGATATAAAACAAAAATTTTAAGATTTAAAATTTTGCAGCGCTGCAAAGTTTGAATTTTTGTCAGTTGTGTGTAGATAAAGATGGAAAATTAGGCTATTTTCGTCACAACTGTATATACAGGAGAAATCACGAATTTATTAGTCACAAGACAGCTTGATCTACTTTCAAACAATGTATATATAATATAATTATTTTACTGCATGGTGGAATAATGTATATGTTATAGCAGATAGAGGGAAGTAGTGAGCAATATCAGGTTTCGTTCTGCAATATTAGTCAAGTTGATATAACGGCCAGTTCTTATAATTTAGCAAATTTTTGGATATTGAATCGCCACTCCTTTTCTAAGTGGAAAGAACAAGTGGATCTTGTAGATAGTTTAACTGCATCACCACTGACTGGCACTAATGAACATAGATGGAAAATACTTTTTACTGCTATACAGAACGAACTTCGACTTTATTGTACCTGCAATTCAGGACTTAATGATTGTATTTAAAAGGCAATGGAGACAGTCTGGAAGTGAAGTGGATAAAGTCTCTTCTTTTGCCTTCAGTATCTATACATGGATTAAATTTTTTGTTGCTCACTATATACGCATGATATCTGCAATATTTTCGATGCATTGCAGTAAAGGGCAAGTTACAATCACATTCTAGTACAACATTACAAATGAGACCTCTCAAGTGTTTCGAGGACAAGGCTTTATTCTGACTTTTCACCAACTGATATCAGTGATTTCTTTTCAAAGTAGTGTACAATCTGTACTTGCTGGAGATTATTCACTGATTTTCTCTAACTGCTACTCTTTGCAAATATCAAATTTTACGTAGATGAAATCCGTAACGGACCAATAATTTGTTCTGTAATCAGTCTATCATAATTTGTTAGCTTATTCCAAACCATATTCGCTGTGAATTTCAATGAAATCACAATTATACTGTTTATGACTTTAGGGAATCAATTATAACTCATAAAATTTCTTCATAAAGACTATTTGATGGAGAAAGTTCATAACGATTAAAAGGTGTTAGCTATCCATCCTAAAATTTCACAAAATGCATAGAACTCGAATGTTTAATGCTAGTGTAATGCACAAAATTGCTGGCTTTGACTGTTCCTCTGCATTTCATTTTATTGATTGCTTGATCTCGTTTTGAAACCAAGATTCAAAATGCGTATTGTGTCTACTGTCGAGAACTTCATTTTAGTTGGAAGAAGAAATCGTGTTCTCAATCGAAACTTCGAAAGATTTACCAGTTTCTGTACCTGCGAACTCATCTTATGGCAAGTTACCATTTTCTGCTAAATATGTATTAGCTTCTTTCATTAGTGTGTGTGTGCAATTATACTTGTAGTAACTAGTCTTCAGGCTCACTGTACCTTTAATTAATTAGTGAATACTCATCTTTATAGTACACAAATAAAAAATTTTGCTATCGTACTAAGCAACTAATGCATTGATATGAGGTATTATGTCGTTTTCTAAGCAATACATATTTCTTCAAGCACCATCTGATTACTGATCTAATGAAATCCTTACCGGACCAATAACCGAACATGTATAGCAACAATTTTTTCTTTTCATGTTAATGAAATAAAAACACTAGCCAATGTGATTATGATTTGTACCTGTATTACAGGCATCAAGAAAAAAAGGTTTATCAGCAGATGAAAAGCGGTCACGTATGTTGGAGCTATTTTACGAAAGCAATGAATTTTTTCAGGTACTTCAAAATTTTTTTGATGAAATTAAGGTAAGAAATGCAGTGCATTTTTTGTTTTCCTCGCGCGCACTAAGTTAAAAAGCTTGCATATAATGAACAGATAAGAATATACGATTCCACCTTTAATGAAAATGGAATCTTATATTCTGGCTATAGCTGTAGTTTAAGAGCTTTACAGCTTTACGATGGCTTTTTTCAGCTTCAAATATGTTATGCATAAAAATATTATATTGAGTAGCAGTTTGATTTCGTGAAGTTGAAAAGTCAATATTAATTTTATTAATAATTTGTTGGTATTAATTCGTTTCAAGGAATAGATTGAAAAAATATAAAATGGGTTTTTAAATGATACTGTAGAATACTAATAAAATCGAGAAAGCAAATTGCTAGAATATTGTGCAGAATATCCAACTGGTTTTAAAATGTATAGATGAAAGATCTCGAAAAAATCGCTCCAAAGCAAAAGGGAATTGTTCCACAATCAGTGAAAGAAGTAACGCAGATATTAGTTGATGAAGGCTTAGTTGAGTGTGAAAAGATTGGTACTTTTGTGTGCTATTGGGCTTTTCCATCACAGGCAACAATTATGGTATGTTTCTTTTTCTCCATCACTTCAGAATGTTTGCAAATTACATGCTTAAAAACTGTTCTTCAGTTTGTTTTCTATCAAGTACAAAGTATGATGACTCAAATGAGTGACATGTTTTGGGTGATCTTAGCTTGATGAGTTTGAATAATCCTTATAAATGGTTGATTAGTTGGCATGTCCAGGTGAAGATTGCATTATATACCCAAAGAAGAAAATATTGATTACACACGGTAATGTGCTAAAACTAAACGAAGTTTGTTATCCAAAACAAAGCATATCAACTTTGAACTTGTCATACAATCGATGCGTTTTATTCTTCTTGTCTGCCAAACATATTGTTACCTTTACTGTCCCTTGTTTTAGCGAAAGAGACAACTTGAAGAATTGGATGGACATATTTCAAATTTGGAAACTAAAGTGAATGAATTAAGAGACGAAATTGTGGTGGCAAAAAAAAAGAAAGAAGTAAGTTGCGATTTCTAACTTACTTCTTTTTCTCAATCACTTCAAAGTGTTTGCAAATTACATGCGTAAAAACTGTTCCTCTGTTTGTTTTCTATCAAGTAGGAACAATCATGACTCATGCTTTGGGTGATCTTAGTTTGATGAGTTTGATAGGTTCGACTAGTAGCTTGAGAAGCTCGAATAATCCATCAAAATGGCTGATTAGTTGGCATGTCCAGGTGAAGATAGCATTATAAATATATCCAAGCTTAGAGCGCTAATACAGTTTATCCCAAGCCACGGGAACATTTCAAAAGGAGTCAGTGCGGCTTTGAAATAATGTTGTTTCGGTGATTACATGTTAACTGGAACCTTACTGACTCGTATGGCTTGGCTAGAGAAACTATTTACGATTAGTAAACAAATTTTAAATTCCTCTGAATGCAAATGTTGTGCTTTTATCATGCAATTAATTTCATTCTTGTGTTATAGTTCAAATGGTGTTATTCTTCTTGCAGGTAACTGAAGAAAGAAAGCAGCTTGAAACCGAAATTCATGACTTAAAATTAAAGCACCAAGTACTGAAAGAAAAATTAGATAAGCTTAATGAGGAAGGTCCTGAAGCTATCCGGCACTTGGAAAGCGGCATTGCTAAAGCGCGTGATGATGCGAATCGATGGACGGGTAAAATCAGTCAATCTCGCATAAGATCGTTTTTTTCCTTTATTTGGAACTAAAACCATTTAGGGCTGATGACATTTTTTTGAGTATTTCATCATAGGTATCAAAATTTAATTTATAGTGTGCTTTTTAGTCCAGTACGAATATTTAATTATTGCTACGATTAATAATAAGAATTGATGTACTTGAGGTGCATTAATTTGACTTTTATTCAAATACTGCCTTTATTACTGAAGTTCATTTATTATTTTTATGAATGTTATTTCATCTTAAGGAGTACCTTTTTTTCTTCAGAAAATGTATTTGCGGCAAAAAAGTGGTGCAAAAAAAAATTTAACATGGAAGACAAATTATTGAACACGCAATTCCAAATACCTCCGGACCTTGATTATATGGATTAAAGTGACCGCTTACGTTAACTGATATTGTTTTCACTTCTCTTGCTCACCTGCAGCAATTTTTACGGAAGCGGAGAAAAATGCCGCATCGCAAATTGATGTATTTTCTGTCTCAAGTTTATATCCAGTGTTTCACTGAAATTCACTTCCGAAGCTAATGAGTAATAAAGTTCAAGTCGTTATTAATTTGCCATTCTTTGGGCAACTGCACTAGATTGAATTATGTAAATAAGAAACCAAAAATTGATCACCTCATAAAGTTTCAAGCAGGATAAAGGAGCACATTCCTTCCATGTTTTGATTACTAATCTTTCTCACTGCAAATTGCTAAATTTTGCAGAATGAAAGAAAATAAATCTAGAAATTATCACAGTGAGCGAATGCTATGTTTCCACCATGCCTCACACTTATCGTACCAAGTCATTACAGTTTTTATTGTACTAAAATACATATCACACTGCTTAAGGCAGCGAATACCATTCGAAAGATTCTGCTTCGTACAAAGAACTAAGACGTCTCATCCTCTGGTCAATGTATAAAATGTAATTCAGGCATAATAAAACTTCTAAGACATCATGCATTTTTTTTGACGTAATCTTTAAGACTGTCGTTTGAGGAGCGTAGCTTGAAATGAGTTATTTAGTTATTACTTCGAATTTAAATTAGGATTTCGGATCATAGATGCATCATGTCATTTGTATAAAGTTTTACCTGGTTACTTGCATGAAGTCTACTCAACCATTTTTCCAGAATTTATGTAAACTTAATTCTCTGGGAGAAATTGGAAAGATTGGGTGAGAGGATTCCTTTTCAGCAATATTTTTCATATTTCAAGTTTGCGCACACATTTGGAGCTGGTGAGTTCTAAGGTGAAATTTGAAGTCGTGAGGAAATTCGCTAGCAATGTTATTTAACTGATAGCAGTAGGCTGTACAGAGATCCGGATACGAGAATTTAGATACAAGCCAGCATACGTTATTTATATAGGTTGAACAAAGCTCGAAAAAACAAGTCAGCATGCGTCAGTGAAAGAAGTAAAATAAAGCTCAAGGAATTTAGTAGCTTGTGCAAATCGAAGTTCTTTCTAAATAAAGAAAAAAGCAGATCAAAAGTGAAAACGAAGTCGAATTTCACTGCTTTCACAATTTCATAACTATATAAGACAATTCAAAACCACCGGTTCACATTGTTAGAATGTAGTCAGCTCTGAGATCTATTGATTCATGAAAGTGTAAGGATGTTAAACTAGACTTAGCTCTACAATAGTTGAGGATAAAAGGGATGAAATACATGGTTAAATATGAACAAGTTTCCTAAAAGGATGATGAGTGATTGCTGATAAAGTTTCTTACACAACGATAGCAAATAAGAATAGTGAAGATCAAAAAATTCAAACACACAGAGCAATTTTTGTTGAGTGCGACCTTTTTTGCTCGGCATGCAAATCTCCAAAAAGCGATTCGAATGCATTCTTATAAGTTGCTGAATGCACACCTTTGGAATGATCAAGTTTGGTTGCACTTTTCCCACTCTGAAAAGTCATGGAAGCTATAAAGAAAGCAACTGTTCAAAAACCGATTTTCACAGAGAGCAAATTGTTACAATTACGCCATAATGTAATAAACATACAAATGCTAGTGATACTATTAATCACTATGTCAGAAAAGATATAGAGTAAGCTACAAAATTTTTCATTTCTGTACCAGAGAAATTTACAGAGACAAATAAGGAAACACTTTCTTTAAAAAGAATGAAAAAGAGAATTGGAACATGATAAGGTTACCCTTGGTCCACCAGAAGTGACAGTACTAGTAGTCCAGAAGAAAGAAGGCAATTTTTCTCCCTGTTGATATTTGTTCCAAAATCGGTACATATCAACCTTTAGCTATAAAAAAGAGTACTTCAGAGTCAAGGAGCAGAATCAAATCATGTAATAACTAATCTGATTATACAGAGCATTCCGTAAAAACTCACGTCAGCAATCCGTTCGTTAATATGAAATATGTTGGAGACATAATTCCCCTTGTCAAAATCTTGCTTTGATTTCGGCTGAGTGATATCAATAACATATGGAATTTGACAGAATCGTAAATCCTAAAAACTAATACACAGCTTGTGAAAAAAACAACACTACATCACGATAACAGTGAAAAGCTAACCTCTAAGATACCTTCCGCTCGTTTACACAGTGCATCTAAGTCATTTTTTTCAGGACTCTGAGTTGAGAGCAATGTTAAAGGACCACATATTTCAGACGCAATAGTGATTGGAAGGAAGCCACTTAACAGCCGCATTCTTTCCTTTGCCTATAAGAACTCAAAACAGACCAGTTATGTATCGCTCATATTTAGATTCCTTCAGTAATTTTTTGTCGACTCGCTCATTACTGAGCTAAGTTGATGGCAAAAATGATGATGAATCAAAATGATTATGAATAATGAAATACTACTGATCTGGAAGTAAGCAGTCGTATAGCATATGGCCGTGCTGTACAAAAGATAACAAATTAAACGCATGCAAGAAAAGAAAAATTATGAAGTCATACTTTCAATCGTCGAATGATCTGATGAGCAGATTCCAAAGCCTGTTTTGTATCTGTCAATTCATATTCCAAAAATTCCACTTCATTAACCTGCTCCGAAATTGACAAAGTAGACTCAGTTGGTGTACTTGGTGAAAATAGTGGATGCGTTTTTGAACGAATTATCGATCCATTTAAAGACTGAAGCTGCTTAACACATAACCTCAGAACATGCCAATGAAAAACTACAATAATATATTAGATACACCGAAACTCAAAAAATCTAGACTATCCCAAATTAGAAGAATCTGCGACTGAATATTTTTCAAATGAGTGTTCGTACAAGTTTTTAAACTAATTTATTTCATTCCTCTTGAAAAATGATCACAAAATAATCTTTGTCGTTCCTCTACATTACAGTAAAGTCAAATAATAGAAAATTGAAAAAGTTACGACAGATGAAAAGTAGTTATGCATGCTTGTTTTTTGCTTAATTCAAATTATAAAGCAACCAATCCTTGTATGGACAGATGCTAATCGTCAATAAAAGTTCGATTATATTGAAGAAATTTATATGATGGCAAAAAAATCTTTGTGAATCTTTATTAAGATCAAATACATACATTCAATAATACTTTTTTACTGATCGTTTTAGCACGGTTTCGTAGATCAACACTATCGTTTTCACAAAGTTCGACTTCACGCTGCAATGTTTCCAGAGTATCATCATATTCTCTGAAAATAAAAATAATCTCAATAAGAAACTATTTCACAAATTTTTTCCTGAATCCATTTAAAAAACAAATCTCATGCAGGCACTATCAAGATTTCAAAAATATACAATTAAAAAAGCTGGTTTATAAAAACGTAAAATGATCAGGAGTAAAAAAATTGCAAGATATTTCTTGCATTTGGAACAAATTTATTTTAAAAATTTCTAAATATGAAATAGAGAACTGGACAAAAATGTTAGAGATACAATAAAAAAGCGTAGACCAAGAAAAAAATTATAAAAAAGATCGAGCAGAAATAGAATCCTTATGCAACAACGATAGAGAATGAAAAATTATAAACAATAATTTTCAATTCGATCCCACATCAAATTTTACCTGAATGGAGTTTTTATTTATGACTTTTCAAAATTAGAGTTTCGCAATTGGTAACACTAAACCTATCTTGACTGAAATATCATGTATTAAATTAACATATTTCCCACTTCTTTGTCTTCTTCAATTGATCACGCAATGCTTCATTCTGATGGTACAATTTTTGAATTTCATTTTCATCAATTTTTTCCATCGACTCTATTTTCTTCTCAGCCATTTCAAGACGCAACTAAAAATATCATATAAATTTGAACTTTTACTGAATTAAGCCACAAAAGTCGATCAATATTTGATATTAATTAACAAATAAGACAACGAATAGTATTTTTCAAAACTCAATAATAATTCCAGAAAAAAACATTCTTTCGATTTATATTTCAACAAAGAATCTAACATTAACAACATGAATTAACAAAGTATGTTGGTCGAGCAAAAATAAAAAATGATACTATGAAGGACAAAAAAACGCACTTTGTAGTTGCCAATATCAACTAGCTTCGCCCGAAGAGCCAATTTCAAATCAGCAATTTCGTTTTCTTTTTTTTCTAGATTCCAAAGAAGTTTTTCTGTTTCCAAAACATCCTGCTTGCGTGCGTTTGCTCGTTCCATTAATGATGAACGTGCCAAAAAAGTATTCTGAAAGGAATTTGTTAGGCATATTTGAAACTGATAATCAGACAAAAAATGTTTCAGATACTGTAAAAAAAACATGAAACAAAAATAAAAATTTTTTATATCCTAGAGAATCTAATCGGTTAATTACGATGTAAAAAAGCAGATTAAAGAATCGGAATCAGAAAAAAACAAAAACAACCGAAAACCTGAGGAATGAGATGAATATTACTGAACACATCAAAACTTTTTTTTTATGGGTTAAGAATGCTAAAGCAATGAGAACTTCATTACATTGGTACCATAAGAGAGTGATTTAATTTTAATTATTAACAGGCTACAAAAGACGCATTTTTTTCAAACAAACCTCATACACTAAATCATCTAATTGTTCCTTCTCAAAGTTATCAATAAGGTGTAAGATAACCTTCTGTATAGTTTCCAAATATCCACTGAAAAGTATAGATGCTCTAAACATCAATGAATTGAAAAAAGATAAATAGAACATAATTTAATAAATGTCATATATTAATCCAGCACATTTTTAAACAGTAAAAAATTAACAAGAATGCATGGTAACAAAAATGCTAAATCAAACTCACTTCATGACCTGTTTAATGTCTGTGCCATTTAGGGAACCATACTCTTTCTCTACTGAATATAAAAAAGCTTCTAGAATGCGACTCTCTTCCAGACTGCCAACTTCTACATCATTATAAATGAAATGCTTTCTGTATACAAACTTAATTAACTAATTGATTTGCAGTGTCGAGTTTTAAAACATAATCAAGTTCTTTTAATTAAAAATCAAGCTTCTTTAAAAAACTTTTTTAACTGAAAGCAAACCTGCAACAGCACTAAGTTGAATATGTGTAATGGAGCATACATTGTCGAGTACTGAAGCCACTTTACGGAATGTTTCATTCCATGTAATTAAATGACTTCCTAACTACAAAAAAAAACCCCGCTAAGTGAATAGAAAAAAAAAATCATTTACTGGTAAGGTCTATAAAATCCACTAACTTCTTCAGTCATTACTAAGCCCTTTTCAGTGGATAAGAAGTTTTTCAGGCGTATGCACAATTGCTCACTTTTTACCACCCATGCCAATATTTCCTCCATATACTCAACAATGCTACTTCTGATAACTTGTGCCTGTAGTAAATGCTCGTTAATATAGAGAGAAAACTTATGCAAATAACTTTGTGATTGATTTTATCAACATGGCAGAAAAGAACAGAAATACAGACATGAAAACTAACGGAAATGAAAAAAATGATACGCTGAGTGTTAATCTTCACCCAAGATAGACCTTCAGAAAATTGAACACAAGTATCTAGAACCATTTGTTTCGCATCATACCATTCGGAAGATAAATGCACAGACAAGATATTCTGTAAAAGATGAAAGCTAACCAAAGAAATAATCCTAGATGAATCAACTAAATTTCCATTATTACTGCCGACGAATATTCGTTCTATTATACGAACAGGATAACAACTATTGTGGTTTTGATCAACATACTAAATAGCAATTAAACACAGGATCAATTATTGGCACTTACTACACTAAGGTAGAATAATGTCAACTGAATGTGAAGATGTTGAATAGAAGGAATAAACAAGAAGATTAGAAAAAATAAGCAGGCAAATTCATATGAATTCATATTATAATAGTAACGCTGACTTCAGATAAAAAGAGATGAATAAATGCGGTGAATTTATTGATATCAGAATCGAAAAAAATAATGTAAAAGTGAAAATTAAGTGAAATCGGCATAACATCAATAAATTGGAATTCAAGATGAATCAACACACTCAAATCTTAATGATTAGCTTCCTCTGTTAAGAAAATATAGATGAAAGATGATGTCAAAAACTCTAAATTGTTTCAAATTAATGCTGACAAAGAACAGAAATTAGAGAGAAATGTCCCTATGCAGGTCATTTGTTGATGCTCAAGTCTGAAATTAACTAACATTGTATGCCTCTCATCTCTAAGGTTTTATTGTTAGTAAACAGGAACCTCAAAATATCTGATTGCTTGATCAATACCGTCAGTTGGAGTATTTTCATCAAACTTATCACTTTTCAACAAATCAATGTATTCGTCGATTATTCGTTCTTCTTTAGCAAATTCGGTTTGAAGTTGAGCTAACCGTAATAAACGTTCTACAGAACACTGGCGAACAATACTAAAAAAGGCCCCTAATTTTTCTGACTTCCCAAATGTGTGCTATTATTTACTTACACATTAATACTAAGTATAAAGATAGGACTGAACTAAGGCTTTAAACTCAATCAAATAAGAAAGATAGGCAACTGATGCTAGCTTCAATAAAAAGGATTAAGTACAAATTTCTTTATGAATATAAGAGTTCGAACTTGATCTGAAACTAGTTTTTAACCTTTCACATTTTCGAACCACTCCTCCGAGACCGCTCAACAAAAACATAAATTTTGCACAGTGAGCCCACTGCTCCGCTTTGTGACTTTGAGTAACATGCTCACATCGCATTCCACCGGGTACAAGTGGATACTGTTAACGTTTCAATTTTAAAATTATTTTCATGCTCATGAGAAATCATTTTAAAAATTTTACAGCAAAAATATTCATCAAAATTGTGTTATAACACGGTTAATAAAGAGCAATACTTTATGATTTAATAATTTTTTCAATAACTGGGCCTTAGCTGGAAGTCGAGATAAGCGTACAGTCAACAAAACTGCATCAGCATCTCCTGAAAAAAAGTCATTAAGAACTCAAGAAATGAAAAGAGAAATTAATATTACCTAACCTCCATGTTTCGCAAAATTATCCGGCAAAAATGCTCTGAGGTAATTCGACAATTCAATTTCATATTTCAGCTCAAGAGCACACACTTCTGCATGCACAATCTGAAAATCTGCTCAAGCCATCACTAAAGTCAATATAAAATATACATCATTATTGCAGTAAGAAAGTTTCTGAAACACAAGATATTCACTTCAGCAAATGTTCGAGAAATCGATGTCATATGAAAACTGTGCTCCGCCATTGCATTACAAATTTCCTTCATTTTTACTTCTTCTTCCAATCTGAAGATCTAAAAAACGAAAAACCAAGTTTCAGAGACTGATCTGAAAAGCACAAAGCTGAATGAGAAATTTCGGAAACAGATATAGACGATTTCTTTTAAGAGATCAATCATAAAAAATATTGAAGACAATAGCCAGTTTCTTGAATTTTTTATCATTCTCTGTTATTTTTTTTTTATGAAATAGAGAGACGCTTTGAGAAGCAGATGTATACCATGATAATTAGCAGTATAACAAAGTCATAATTCGTGATGTTTCAGACACTAAATGATATACTATCAACTAATCAAACAATATTTTACCCAAAAAACTTACTTCATCTTGTTTCTCTTGAATTTCTTCATTGAGCTCAGCAATTTTGCGACGAAATTTTGTGATTACTTCTTCATACTTATCCACTTCTTTACCATGCATTTTCATTTGTATCAGAAGCTGAACTCAAGCGTACATAACCAATGAGTTAATTATTGAATTTATAAAATAAAATCACGAAATTGAAAAAAATACATTTTCTAAATGAATAACTCATTGTTATATAACATACACCACTGATTTGATTGTTTGCCACATCAATTTCTTTCTTCAATTCCTTTTCTGTTTCTTTCTGCGATTCGAGAATTTCCTCATCCATTGTTCTGATTGCTTCATAATCTTCTACCGTCTCTTCTAATTCGCTGCAATTACTTTGCATACTTTTGTTGTTTCCGATTCTTTTTCACTAATCACAAATTTAGAAAATGGTCACGAACAAATATCAGATTCATGTACAAGGTTAACATCATTAATTGATGGAACTAACTTCAAATGTTTTGTCACCATGTAAAACTATCCTTAACATAGTCAGAAGTCATTTCTCCCACCCCTCCAAAAAAAGGAAAAAAAAAACTGGAAAACACGAGGTATTCCATTATTTACTGAGGTTTATGCAACGAAGTCACAGACTATGAATAATGGGGTACAATAAGAAGAGATCTTTTCAAACCTTATTTTTTTCTCTAAATCTACACTTTTTTCAGTCAACATCTCGATAATTTGCTCACTATATGCCGTTGCTTCAATCTAAAAAAAATGCAATTTAGAGTGAGCTGAGATTAGCGTTACAACCACCAAACTAATACACAACAATTTTGAGCACAATTCTATGATCCAGAAACGGAAATGTTATAGTAAAAGCGATAAGTGCAATTGTCATCAAAATTAGTATGCTGGAACTCAAAATGAACCAGAAACTGCATTTATCTCTGAGTTCTAACAAAGTAAAAATGAATTACAATAGTTTGCATGCACACCTACCCGTTCGTTCAAGTTCAACAACTGCAACAAAGTTCAGTAATATTCCAGATACTGCTTGAGAGCAGTTAAAAAAGTTTAAAATTAAACAAATAACTAAAATGCTAGATATTACTATGAATTTCCAAAATAATACTAACCTGATTATTTAGCATAACTATAGTCTGTTCTGCTTTTGCCAAATTATTTTTTAAAATTTCACAAATTTTAACCAATGCAGAAGATTCATTGCTCAATGTTTCATTTCTTTGAACCAGTTTCCGTTTGTCTTCAGTTAACAGTCCAGAGATATCTCTTAATCTTAACAACAGACGCATGTAATATCATCTAAAGAGACATGGCACTCAAAATGCATTAATCAATGAAGATCCATGTTTCTAAATAGCAAAGAAGATAGGTAACGAGTCCAAAAAAAGATATGGAACATCAGAGTATGGCAGAATTACCTGACTACAGCTTCGCGCAATTTCTCGTTTTGATATTCCAGCTGTTTCTGCATTATTCCATTATCCTATTGTAAGGATTCTATTGTTAGTACCAATGCAAAACAATAAAATAATTCATGAAAAATGATATAGAGCGAAACATGCAAAAAAATATCATTAAAAGTTTAGAAAAAAAAATCTCAACACTAATACAATGTAAGCAAGCAATTATGAAAAGTGTATGTTAACTTTTTTCCAAGTCGTCTAATAAAAAATTATTACTGACTGAAAGTTAGCAAACATTACTGCGTTGAAAACTAATAAATGAAACTGAGTGGAAGGAATTTAACATAAAAAAAATACAAGACATTAAAAAAATACAAAGTTTACTTGCACTAAATCAGTTCCTGCTTTGTCCAGTTTACTGCGCAATACTCCTAATTCTACTTCCAGCTCTTGCACATGTTGCTTTTCTATATCAAGCTCTGTCTTTAAAAAGGTTTCCCTTGAGCACCAATTAAAAATTAGTATTCCAGAACTCACATTTCAATTTCAACTTCATATAAAGCTTACAAGAAACGACTCACTGATGAACAAACCTGCAAAAGTTCTGCCTTTTCCTCTGCCATCTCTTTTTCAACTGTTACTAGTTCAAGTCGCTCTTCAATTTCTGATAACCAAGCAAGCTTTTCCTGACCCAGTTTAGCAAACGCATTCAACTCCTGCACGTCAGAATATGATTTACACAAAGACTAATTGAGAACAGGAAGTATAAAAATCAGCATAAAAATTTCTTACATTTGTAGTAAACACATTTTTATAAAATATTTTCATGGAAACTGTGTTCTACGAATCTTATGAATATGAAGCAAAAGGTAAAATTTATTTGCAAGAGAACATGTAATGTGTCAGCCTTAAAAAATTAACCAAAAATTTCATTCACAATTTTATCATAAAATGGTCGAATCAATTGACAATCATCTCTAATATTGTACGAAATTATTGCTGAAACTAAATGATCTAATTATGAATTCAAATATGTTTTATCATCCTTTGGTTAACATCTTTGAATGTACCAGCAAGTTTCAATTAGCCAGGAGGTAAATTACTGTGATAAACTGATACTATGATTCAAAATTTGGACAGAAAAAACATTGCGATTAAAAAAGTAACATATTACAACCATCAATTTTCAAATTACCACCAAAAAATCATGTCAAAACATTGAAAGTTAACACCTTTTCTTTTTTTTGCAATTGACGATACAATTTGGTATTGTTTTCAACCAACTGAATTTTAAATTCCCGTAATGATTTCAATTCAGCAAGATCTCTTTCATATTCGGTAAGCTTTATATAATCGTTTTTCCGCTTCTGCCTTCAAACCATCATATGACTTCATGCATTTTATTGATGAAACAATAGAGTATTTCTTTTTAACGAATTCAGAATAGTTCTGGTAAAAGCAATGGTCAAAAATTTTTAAGTCGACTTTAGTCATGAAATGACCGTGAACATTCTCACAATTTTAAATTCGGAAGAAAAATAAAGTTCAAAATGCTTGAAATATGATTCTAACTTAATTATGATTGAATCTCACATATATTTTGTTCAGTGAAAGAATTTATGTGTGATCTTTTTATCAATGAGGAACTATTCTCGCTTTAAATGAAATAATTATGGACACGAAATTTTACTGTAAACTATGCAGTTTGTCCACCAAGTCTTTGTTTTCAATACGAAGCAACTCGACATCATTCTTATTTTGGTCCATCAAATACAGTATTAGAAATGAAAGATCGAACTGAAAGCAGGCAAATTAATAAAGAATAGAGTCCATTTTTGTAAACACTTATATATTTCTATAGAAAATTATAAAAGTTAAATAGGATTTCTGATAATCAAAATCAGAAGACTCGAGTGATGAATAATTCAATTCTTCCGAAAAAATGGTGAAGGCTAAATATAAGTGACTGAAAACAAGTCATTAATATATCGGTGTAAATAAAACCACTGCATCACAAATCCTAAAATAACATACTATACTAGGTTCTTTCTGATGTGAACAAGAACTTTAGTGATATGATTAAAGGAAAAGAATGTGTCCAGAAATTAAACACCATCAGTTCATGAGAAAGTCAAAATTAACAGGCGCATTAATGGATGAAAGAAGGATCAATTTCATGAATTTAACTATACAGAGAAGACAAAATTATATAATCTAAGCTTCTCGTAATGCGATATGCAAAAAGAAGTTAAAATAATTGAATGAAAGAGGCGACTACAATGCACATTATAGTGGCAGTAATAATTTACAGTAATAATTATTACTTCTAATCTTAAAAATCATTGAACAATGCAATGAAGAAGAGAAATGGACTCCTTAACTTCTTAAGCCAACCACGTAAGAGAGCACATACGAAAGTTTCAGTCAAGAGCATGATGCGGAAGCCAAATGCTTGCATGTTTATTAAGATCACACGCTAGAAATACAAAAACACGTTAACTTTACATATTGCTGCTGAGTACTTTTTTGACGGACCGTATTACTTTCTCGGAATTTTTCGTCAGTTTAGGTTACTCAAAGTTATAAAAATAATGATTTTATCGTCTTGAATTTGAGTCGATAGTTAGGCAGGAATGTACTTGAAGTACTGGCAAAGTGCAGGTGCCATACTAATTCGTCGTTAATCCTGCACAAGAGTTGTCACGTAAATTAAAATTTGCATCATGACATAATTTCTTTATTCATATGTACATAATGAAATCTGTCATAGAGATTTTTAAAATGCTGGTGTAATGGGTTAAATGCAATAACGACGCTTGCGAGTTGTTATATCCACAAAAAGTGTATTTATACTTGCCAAACATCTTCAGTAAAGACTAATTTGTTCTAAGAGTACTTCGGTTTAAACTTCATTTCTATAATTTTCATATATTTAGACAATCACAGTGTTGACACATGATGGTTTCATATTTCATTTTTCAAAAGCTATGTTTACTAACATCTATTATTGCTTATATTTATAAGTTATTTAATTCATAATGATTCCAAATTATGAATTTATGGATAACAATTCGTATCATTGCGAACAATTCGTTTTTGACTTGCTCATATATACATTATCTTTTCTGTACTTCGATAATTTCATTAGGCTACATGTTTTATATGCATTTTTCATGTTGATATTTTCATCTGAAATTTATCAAGGAGTTTGAACAGCCAGTTGCAAGCACGAGTATTTATTGGCTTGGAGGTGGTCTCTCAACTGCCTCCTGACTATTGTTAATATGAACAATCTAAACTCAGTCCAGGTTTGTATTTCATTGTCCATAGAGGCCTAATTTCTACAGTTTTGTATTTCATAAGAATGTAAAGCTTCTTCAGCTATCGTCTAAAAGACGTTGCAGGAGCAGTATCAGTGATGGCATACAATTATGTAGTGTTCCTAATCTGTTCTGCTTGCTAATGAACATACAATGTTAGCTTATAATCGTTCGGAACTTCCAGAACCCTGCTCGATCGACGAGTTCAGCTGTTGTAGCTAATACTCAAAATCCTTTCTATAACCAGCAAATGCTCCTTCAGCAACAGTATATGCAAATACCAACACTTTATGGTAGCCAGCAAGCAGGAGGAATTGTATGTTTTAAATTTTAAACTGAGAATAATTTATAAACTGTTAATTTATGAATGAAGTGATTAGCAAATAAAAACGCACCTTCAAGATGAATTGTGGTCATTTCTCGGAACATAAGTTAAATCAAAATTTTGTATTTCAAGATTATTCTCATCGATGTTGTTTCTTATTATTTGTAATGTGATTCAACTTGGAGACAAATTGAACTAGCTATATAACATTTCCAGCATTAATTTTTCAATAACTGAGAGAATTTTGTAGATGCTTCAACAGCATCCCATGGATATTCAGGCATTTCAACAGCAGCAGCAACTATTGCAAGTTATGCAGCAACAGCAGCAACACCAACAAGCACTGCAGAGTCACCAGCGAAGTTTAGGTTTACATGAATCACAAGTATGTCGTACAGTTCATGATTTTTGGAAACTTTCAAACGCAGTATTATTTTTAATAAGTTTGATGAAACATTTCGTGATTTATTCATTTCTAGATAGTATTAATAAATGGAGTTTTTTAGTTGGATTATGTCTTTCAAAATCATAATAATTTTTTACATCTAATAATCCTTTCTCACCATAAAGACTCTGGCACAACATCAAGCTGTTCTTCAACAACATCATTACCAACGAGCTCTGCAGCAAGCGGCTCAACAGCAACAAGTTCGTACCTTATTTTTGAGTTTGTTCTAAAGAGTGTTATTTAAAATTCGGAAGAGTTGGTACACGAGAACGTTTGTATTGTTTTTCATGACTTAGTCATTTTTAAAAGTATTGACCGAGATGGTTTTTGGAGTTTAATTATGTCTCTTTTTTATGATTACCATAATAATAAAAATGAATGAGTCTAGTTCTTTTTTTTTTTTGCTTTAAATACGTGGTCCTTTTGAGCAACAACGGCAGTTGGAACAGCAGCGTCTTTTAGAGCAACAGCAACGGCAACTTGATTTAATGCATCAGGAGCGTGAAGCGGCTCTTTTAAAGCAGCAACAAGATGAAGTGGGTCTTGATTACTGAAGTTTTGATTAGGATTTTAATATCAATTGAATTGTTATCGGGATGTCGCATTTTAGCTATTTCGTCAAAAGTCCGAAGCTCTGGCGCGTCAACAGCAGGAGGAACTGACTCGGTTGAAGCAGGAAGAACTTCGAAAAATGTCGTATCTGAAAGAGCAGCAACTCAAACAACAGCGAGAAAAAAGAATGCAGCAGGAGCAGCAGCGAGTATTGGAGGAGCGAAAGAGGCAGGTGAGCAGTTTTTTTAATGTGCTTTTGTAAAGATCTTCAGTTTAATTATTATAAAATCAGCTTATTTTTCGCTTTATAATTAGTGTAGTGGAATTAACTCTGAAAGTTATAAATTTTTTATAATCTTCAGTCGTATTTTATCGCTACAGAAATTTTGAGCTACTTTGAATGTCAAAAATTATTCACTTTGAAAATTTTCATTCTCTTATGCAGGAGGAAGTTCGTAAATGTGAAGAACAACGTAAAGAAATGGAGAAAGTACGTGCTATACGAGAGCAGCAACATCGGAAACAGCGTGAAGCACGTGAAGCTTTCATAGTGATGAAAGAGAAGGCAGACAGTTTTCCCATCCCTTTAAATCTAGCCGGTTGTCATACGCTGACTAAACGTGCGGTTCAATTCAGTGTATATTGAACAAAGTTGCATTAAATCATTGAATAATATTTCGTATCATTTTTATAACGCTTCCATTTTCACTTTCTCCCTAAATTACCTTTTATTTCAATTGCTAATAAGATCCGCATTCCAATTTTTAATCACATCGCTTTTTAATTTATGGAAAAAATAAGTTGCAGTGGTTAATCATTTACCGTTTCCATCACCTTACTTGCCTCATACGAAACATCTTAAATGTGAAATGATCGGTGTACCACAAGTTGGACCTACGGAAAAGAATGTTTTGGCTCAAGTAGTTGAAGCTTTCTCACAAACCGATACGTCTGATGTGTTTGTTTCTCTCTACAAATGACCATATTATATATACTTCTAGAAACAAACTTAACTTTTGTGAAGAAGCAAGCCATTTGATTAATCTTAGCACTTGTGACTATACATAAGATACTAAATAGATGAATTTTGTTACAAATTTTAATTGAGCTACTCAAAATACTCTGAAAGTGCGCAGTCAGAAAGACTGAGATCCTATAATTAATTTTCTGAAAGTTATTCATAGTTGGACTTGCAGTTCGTTTTCAGAGTTTTGAAGCATGAAGACAGCGAGACGAGCAATTTTGATTGTGAAGGTGCTCCATGTATCGTACGTGAATTGTATGAAATCAATCATCAGGTTTGAAGATATGTAGTGAGCTTAGTAAATGTATTGTTTCTTGTCATGAAACTTCTAGGATTGATGCATATTAGAATTTTTAGCTGATATAAATACCATGTTCTTTTAATTTCTGAAATTCAACTTTGCCATTGACTGGTAACAAATTATTTTACAAATCTTTTAGTTCAAAAAGACTTATTAAGTACTCTATATAGGGAGTCATCTGATATTCACTGATCTTGGTAATTAAGTGTTCAGTGGAAAAAAATCGCAGTTAATTACAGGCATTTGATGTGAGTAATACTCAAAATGTCGGGGCGCCCGAAATCGTAAAGGAAGTTGAAGCTAGGTCTTCAATAGAAACTATGACGATTGCAGCGACTGAAGTATGCGTACTGATGTCTTTTTTTTGTTAAAATTGGCTAAAGACTGTCATTTTGTTATGACGTCAACTCATTTAATAATTTATTTCAAACTATCATTATCATTTTGGGAAGCGGAATCAACCGAAAATCACGAGCAGGTTATTCTTCTGGAAGAACATACTTCGGAAAAAAATTCTCTCACTGAAGATGAGTCGCAGAATGTGGCAACATCGAGCATTTCTGAGGCATACAAGCCATCGTTTTCGGATGCATCCAATTTAAGTTCTTTGCAAGAAGATGAACAAGTGCAATTGCGTCGTCAGATCGTCTCTTTGGGCAAACAACCAAAGGCTCAACAAGTCCGCAAGAAAAAAGACATGGTTCTTCTTCATATGTTGTATTTGTTTCTGTTCTTTGAAGTAACTAAGAAATTAATCGACTCGAGTTTGATATAACCTTACATTTATTTACGCAGTTTCGAAAACTGGTCAGTCTGCAATGAAATTAAATTTAATGTTTTTACTGTTTTTATCAGTTTTTATATTCTTTTCAGTCTTTATCTTCATTGATGTTACAGCTTAGTGCATTTAAAGCATTTATGACCTTTTTGACCCAAATCTTTCAGAAGTATTGACTGGTAAGTATACTTCAAATTTTTGAAAAGAAATGAAGTTATCATTTTTGTAATGAGTTTTATTGCAGGTTGAGTCTCTTTTTGACTCATTGACTGGATATTTTGATCCAAGTGAAGGCCGACGACGAAGACAGCGTACAAGAACATATGAGGAGGAACAGAACGAAAAGGTGCAATGGGATAATAATTTCAAGACTATATTTTATTAACTATTGTATACATAAATAAGATTTTTTTAATTATGCGGTTGTGAAAGAAGTTAGTATGTTTGTTTGAAATTGTACAAGATCTGTTGTAGATGCAAATGGAACTTATTGCACAGCTGGAGAAGGCTGAAGCTAACGGAAAAGATGAAAGTAATCATTTCTGCTTTCAAGATTTAATGTTATTAAGTTACAACACCTATTATTGTTATGTTTTTTTAAGAAGAGTCTGGAAAGACGGAGCATCGTCCAGACCATGTTGGAACATCTCAAGAAGGCTCCGTAAAGAATGATAGTAAACCGAAATTTTTTGAAACTCATAAGAAAAATCGTAAAAGAGTGAGAGAAAAATCATCTGATCAAGTGGAAAGACCGCCAACACCAACAGAAGGTTCATATCTTGTGAATTTTTAAACTGGAAAGAGTTTGCACAACTATATTTTTCCAGTATAATGGAACGATTGTTTGTTATAAGGCACTGTCATGCCCTTTCGATTGCAAACATCATTTTTTAGTCTAATTCCATTTTCCATGTTTTCTCATTAATCATGCAGCAAATACAAAATTTGTAGTAATTCAACAACGGGAATTAGAATGGAGGGAACGTCAGCGCAAACGACATGAAAAGCATAAGCGTCGGCAAAATGAATCAGAATCAGAATGTTGGAATAATGAAGGTTCGTATTTTTATTAGCCACTTATTCATTCGTATTCATAATGTTGGGAAGTCTGTCGTTGAAAAAATAAAGACCGGAGGATGATATGGTTAGGACACTTCAATTTACATTTTGGTTGGTTTTGTTTGAAGCAAGAGTGACTTCTGCTTAATTATTTGTTTTGCAGTAATGGCTGAAAAGGAATCGTACATCAAATTTACCACTATTATGGAGCAGATTTTTGAAGCTATTGATGAACAAGTTTTCATCCATTGTACAACTGGTTAGTGTTGCCCTTTTGAGTAAATTTGGAAAAGCTTTACCTAGTCTGCTTAGTGAAACGTGGTGATATCAGTTATACTACCTAATATTTTTTTGTCACCCATAAATTTAGTTGTTATTTGTTTGATTCATTCATTTTCTTATTCACTGCAACAAAATTTCAGGCGATACGGACGGTGGGGTCTCGCAGGATCTGCTAGATAAGGATCAGCTTGAAGAACTTCGGCAAGAGGCACAAAAATTAAAATCATGGAAAAAAATAAATAAAGTATCTACGGATAGTTTTTTTATATCTCTGAACTCTTGTAAAAACATGTTTTCAAAATGTATCACTTAACTTAGGTGTTAAACAGTGAAGGCGAACTAGAAAGGTTCTTAAACTTCAAAAAACAACATTATTTGGTTTATTAATGCAGTCAATCCATATGAAAACTTCTTAGTCTCATTTGTTCTCTTAGTTATCAGAAATTTATGCTTTAATACTTCAGATCAATCCAGAACGTTTAGTAAAACTTCTCAATATTCTGGAGAAAAATATAAGGAATGTGGTTGGCGTAGACGGAGAGCAATCACTCATTGCACTTTATAATGAGGTTATTCCAATTTAAATGTATTTCATAAACTAGCTCGAAATTTAATACTTAAAATCTAATTACATTGTTCCACTTTCTTCTGTTTAAAATCTTACTGATAAGTATCGTCTGGTGAAGGAAAAGCACATTCAAATCACAATTTAATCTTCCAAAACTTTGAAATCATTTTTAGTTTCGATCTCTTAAGATGAGTGAAACTTTTAATGCTCAATAGTTCAATTATTTTGTTATGATTTGCGCGGTCTTCGTTTGCTTCGATTTCTGACCTTATTTTTGACAATTATGGCATGAATTATTTGTGAGCACGTATCTTTCATTTGAATTATAATTTACAGGAAGATGAGGATGATTCAGGTGAAGTATATCATGAAGCATTTGGTGATCGCATAATGCGTGCTGCCGATGCGTCATGTACTGCGATGATCATTATGACGGCAACAAAAATGCCAAAACAAGTAAAAACAAAGTTGAATGTATCGTAGTATACTGCTTTTTGTTTCTAAATTACGAAAATCTCGTTAAAGACCACTTTCATTTTGGCTTTATAAAAAATGAATCTGATTACTCCAAGATATTTCTAAAATTCCTGCTCTCATCTTTACTTTTTACAGGTATTCATTGAGGACCCTATTGAACGTTCAATACAGCTTTGTGGGCAATTTCTTAACAACATTATTTATCCAGCATTAGACATTTCATGTCATTCGTCTAGTAAAGGAAAGAAGAACGGTTGGTCTCAGTAGAATAAACGTATCTCCGTAATGCTGGTCGTGTTATGGTTCATTCTGAAAGTTTTTAATAGATGGAAGCTAACTTTTCCAAATTTAGGACACTGTAAATTTTTAGTGGAGAATTTGAAAATTGATGAATGTGAAATTGAAATTCGAAATACTGGTCGTTCATTTCCTTACATCAAAATTTATATTTACAGAAGAAAGAAAAAGGAGAAAGTCTGTGAGCAGTGCAGAGCTGTGCATCGTCAAAAACATTTACACCCGTGTCACGGAACTTGTTGGATGTTTTGCTGAACTTGTGAGATATTTTTAAGCTGTTAAATAATAATTGGATGATTTTTTTTGTTTATTGGTAATTTCGGCAAAGATTTTATACGTTCATAGTGTCATATAAGTTTAATTTTTGGGATTCATTTTGAATAGTGTTTGATTGTGAGCTCAAGTTATGGAAATTTACTCAGCACTATCAATTTCAAAAGCATTGAATGATTGTTTTAGCTAGAAAAATTATTCTAGCATCAATCCAATTGGATGCATCCTTTTTAAACCATTAGAGGTTTAAGAGGAAAATTTCATGTTCTTCATAAATTTTAGGTTCGTACCCAATGTTTAACAGACACTGCTGTCCTACAGTTGTGTTCACTAGGATCAGGGCCATTCTTTGTTGATAATGTCGGTGAACTGCAAATGCAATCTATCAAACTTCTTTCAGCAATCTTTTCGCGTTACGAAAATTTCCGTAAAAATATTATTCAGGTCAGTAAGCATTGTTTTTCGATTCATCTATATAAGTGTTCGAATCTTTGTTTTCTTGTTGGTTTGATGAAAATCGCACTTTTTAATATCCAATTTTAAGGATTTGCTTAATTCGGTTCATCGGCTCTCGCCGACAAAGACTTCGAAGAATAGTTATCGTATGACCGCTGATGAATGGATCAGTAACATGTCTGTTCTAATTATGCAGCTTGTGCAGAGCGTTGTAAAGGTGAAATCTTCGTTTCTCTTTACATATAGATTTAATTTTCTGCAGGTATTTTGTATTAGTAGGTAAAATGTAGCCACAAAGGAACTGCAGATTTCTAAATATTATTTGGTTCGTAATTAAATACTTTTAAACTCTACACCTCTACTCGTTAAATATCAATTTACAGTCTAATATGTTTAAAGTGATTTATCTCTTGGTTCTATTTAAAAGGTTCCACGACGGCGTCGGTCTGAAGAGTCTTGTGATATCGATGAAGAAACAGCAGTTGATGATATTATTGTCAAGGATTCTGTAGTCGATTGCCAAAAAATGGCGTCTTTGTTTCTTAGTGGATTTCTTGCAAAGTAGATTTTGCTCATAATGCCTTTATCTCCTGATTGAATTGAGTTACCGAAATGATAAATTTTTGGTAATATGTATCACCTTCCTAAAATTCAGTTGGCAACACTATTGTAATATAATGCTTTTCTGTATTTTGCGATCTCTTTGTTTATTTTCAATTTTACCATATTAGATTGGTTTGATTCAGATGTACAGCCAAATCAGAAGAAGATTATCGACGCTTATTTGACCAGTTTCTTCATGATTTGCTCACTGCTCTTTACAAACCCGAGTGGCCTGCAGCAGAGATGCTTTTGGCATTATTAGGAAATGTTCTAGTTACTTTTTATCGCTCAAAGCATGTTGATATGTCATTAAGGATTGCCAGGTGGAAATTCATGTTTCATTCGTTGAATTGCTATTTTGAAAGTTCTAATTTCGTATAGCCTGTGCTGAGCCTATAAAGGCTTTCAGTAAAAATGATTTTAAAAATGTGGCATTTTTCTTTTTGTATGCTTTATAACTCAAATTTTTGTTTCAAAATTATATCAAATTTTCAGCTTAGATTATTTGGGTACTGTAACTGCTTCCCTTCGTAGAGATATATACCAAGTTGTTTCCGATACTGGACGATTGGACGCAGTTGTTAAAACACTTCTATATGAAGAGCTTGAAGAAGGGGATCAGACCGGTGATGTCGATGCTATTGACATAAGTCATGTGAGCTTTTCATAATTATTTTGTTGTATGGCATTTAAATTCAGTACTTTCATGCATAATTTAGGTTTTATTAAATTTTTACAGATGTCACACATAGATAAGATGAAAAAAGTGCAACGAGCCTTGATTGATTACCTTGTTGACAAAAGAGGCGATGCTGATGTTTCTGTCGAGGTCTTGTATTTATCTTTTCGCTTTTTTTGAATTTCTCAAATGTTTTAATGTGTTTCAAGTTTCTTACATTTCAGTATGCAGTATTGTTTTATGTTGGTATTTGGTACAAAGATTTATATGATGAGGCAGAATCAACAAAACAAAAGCTGAAACAGATTATGAAAAATTCTGAAATTAGTGATAAGGATAAACGGAAATTCGAAAAAAAAGCAGCTAGAGTTCGTACATTGCTATTTCTTTAAACTCAAATATAAATTTGTCTTATTGCACCCCATCCATGTTTTTTCAGATCCTCGTTTTCACTTTTTTTCAAGTTTTTTTCTATTGTCAAACACAGCTCATCTTTCTTTCCATACAGTATGAAATAATGTTTTTTAACTTGAAAAAACAAGTTTAAAACAAATAGAATACATTATGTACCAATGAATTTGATAATTTTAGATCACTTCAAATTAATTATTGAATTAACAAGCTGAGAGCACAATTTTTTTAAAGAATTATCGCAAGTTCTGCAGATAATGTAAAGAATTATGTTCAGTTTCTCTGATTTTGTTCTATGCACTGCTTTCAGGTACTGGAAAGATGCCAGGCAATGAAGGTTTTCTTAATTAAAACTGCCGACAAGAAACATATGAAAAAGCGTGCAGAACAACTTGCGTAAATTTATGAATAATTATTTTATTTATTTGCTTGATTTCACTCAGATAACGAGAAAAGATTCTCAGTGTGTTTCATTAGCCTTTTGCACATTTTTCTGTACTGTGTTATGTTCTCAAACATTTAGTGTAATAATACTTAAGAGTCAGTTTTAGATAAGTATTTGAGCTATGTTTCAAAGTAAGTTATAACTTCCTTCATTTTTTTAAGGCGTACAGGTAACAGTTTGATGGACAGTGATGCTTTATGGCTTGTGAGATTCCTTGCTTCAACTCGTGAATACAATCAGTCCTTCTCCACGTACTTGAATCATGTTGGTATCATGTAAAGAAGTGTACACTACTTAAATATTGTTGTAGAGAACTAAAAATTCGTAAGAATTTATAGGGTTTTTTTTTTTCATTACCTAACTGTGTTTTTAGATTTTATATGGCATACATGCAGAACAAGCAGTAGGTTTAAGGACCAAAGCGATGAAATGCTTGACTTTGATTATTGAAGCAGATCACGCAGTTTTGAAAATTGTAAGTTCACGCATTTTACTGGAAAAATTTCAAAGCCTATTAGTGCTCACATACTTGCAAAACAGTAGGAAACTACAATAAAGCTATATTTTATTAGAGCTGTTCATTACATTGATATGGCTGTTATCTGCATTTTTTGCTGTAGTTAGTATTGCTATTTTCAATCACATGTATCCTAATATCCTTTTCAATTAATTAGTATTTCACGTTTGCAGCCAGAAGTTCGCAAAGCTGTACAAGCGAGGATGATGGATCCGAATGCAGCAGTTCGTGAAGCAACAATTGAATTGATTGGAAAATATTTAATTGCGAAACCTGAATACGTTCCGCAGTATTATCCAATATTAATTGAACGCATTAAGGTTATATTGAAGATAAAGTTGTGTCTAATGTTTAGTTACAGTCATTATGACAGTCAGTCAAGATCCTTGTTTTTCTATTAGACTTCTGTACAATTTTCATCAATATCAAGTTGTCGATCATCTAAAATTTCGCATTTATTATTTTCAGATACATTTCTTCAAGTATGGTTACTTTATTATCATTTTAAATCAGGATTCTGGTGTAGCAGTTCGAAAGCGTGTAATTCGGATAATCCGAGAAATTTGTGAGCAACAACCGGAATACGAAAAAGTGCCTGAAATGTTAGCACGAATTGTGCGTCGTATATGGGATGAGGAAGGAGTCAAAAAGTTAACCATTGATACCATGCAGAGTTTGCTCTTTCATCCTGCTCGAGAGCGTGATTCAGTTCAGTTGATTAAAAAAGTAATTCATGCTATGAATTAATCGAAATATTGAGTTGCAATAATTCTAATTTATTGTTCAGAACAAATTTGGCTCAATGCTTTGTTGTAATTACCGGTTAAGAGGAATGATTATGATCAGCATAGCTCTTTTTATCAACTTCGAAAACCTTTTTATTATGTTGCAGGTGATGACGCTAACCGATATGGTGCAGATATGTGTTAAAGATAATACTCTAGACTTTTTCGAACAGCTGCTTAATATTTTACTCAAAAGCAATGATCGAACGTTACTATTTGCTTCACGACAAATTGTAGATACATTGGTGGATAACGTCCTAATGCTAGATTCCAAAATGGCTGCTGGTAATTTGAAGTGCTTCTGAAACACGCTGAGATTTTCTCTGCGTTAAAGTTTATATAAATTTGGTCTTTCTTACATGATGTTCTTTTTGTCATTTGTGAATCATACTTCTCGCTCTTCCTTTTCAGGTGGCAATGTTACAGCAAACAGTAATGACGACAACACCATGAATTCAGCAGTAATACACAAAGAACATGAAGAACGTCTTCTAGCTTGCCTTTCAACTCTGTCTTTATTCAGCAAAGCTAGACCAGACTTGATGGTAAAACATGCCGAAACATTGCATCCGTATTTGTCAATGAACGTGAATGGACCTGCTGAGCAACAAGTCATAAATCAGGTGTTTTTTATAATAGCACTTCTAATAAAGTATTTGGTCGATTTATGTATGAAATACTAGACTTACATCTTTATTGTCTGGTATAATGCTTGTTGGAGGCATGTACTAAAGTCCATGGCAGAACCAGTTTAATACTTGACTTTCAAGACATTATTTTGTTACTATATCTTTTGAATTCGTGGGAAGATTATGATTTCCAATTACAAACAAATGGTTAAGGTCTATAATAGTCATGGATTTATCTCCGTAAGTTTGGTGAGTTGAAAGTTCGTCTTGACGACTTCGCAAGTTTCCTTCAATTGCCTTTTATGGGGCCATATATTTCAATATTTAGGTCATTAATATGCTAGAACGAGTGGTGCCATTGATGGATCATCCATCAGAATCGTTTCTCAAGACACTAGATGAGAGCTTATATCAACTTGTGAAAGATGGTGGCATGCGTATCATTGCTTCTTCTCTAGCTTGTAGTGCTGCTATTTATAATAAGTGGAAGAAACGAATACCAACCGTTATCCAAATATTTTTCAAATATTTGAGTAAGTTCTAATTTTTATGTATATTTTTGGTATGTAGATGAGATACCTATCGTTATACATTATTCAATAATTTATAGAATTTCTACATCAAACTAAAGAGGAAATTTTGCGTAAGCAAAGTTCTGGTATTCCACTGACTAAGAAGCCGATGGTATTAAGGTTTGTTTTTAATTGGTGATTCAGTCTAGTCGGTTTCCAGCTGTCTTCTTTTTCTAAATAGTATAAATGAGAAAGTTTTGATAATAGTAGTGATGTGTAATGGAGAAAAGATGGGGAGGAAAATTGGAACGTCGAGTTTTTCTATCATAAATTAGATAGTTCAAATAATATAACTTGCAAATACGGTAACATAAAGATAATAAAAATTGAAGGAAAAAAAGTCAAATAACGAATATAGCAAAAGACTGAATTTTAAAAATCATTTCCTAGTAAAAAATTTAAAATCGTACATTTTTTAATGCAGCAGATCGTTGATATCAATTAGGATTATGTCCCATGCAAGAAATCTACTTTGGTTTTTGGTCATGATGAATATCGTGACAGCGGAGTTCTGAACACACATTGGAAATTTATTTTGTAGTATATCTACTTATAGTCGTAAATTACTTTTAAATTTAAAGTATTTCATTTGATCTTTCGAGTTATTCAGGTCATTGTTTTCAATCGGTTTGATGTCACGTTACTTCGATTTGGATGTGGTACTGGAAAACGATGAAGAAGCAAAAAAGTTTTTAAATGCAAATTTATCGTCAGTTTCACATTCATTGTCAAATGGCGGTGATGAAGGAATTGCTGAAGACGACAAACAACCTAGAAAATCCGGCGGATTCGTCGAAATAATTTTTCATGTCTTATCAACATTTTGTAGATATCGTGATGATGACATTCGATTTAAGGCTTTGAATGCAATTGGTTAGCTTATTCTTTTTATTTGACAAGTTTTATAATGCTAATAGTTGTAAAATCTTATTTGAAATTTTTTCTTTTAGGACACTTCGCAGCTACTAACTCGGAATATCTTAAGCGGCCTGAGTTGCGCAACATGTATCTGACATTGTTAGGAACGAACGATAGCGAGTACTTATGCTTGAAAATACAGTGCCTCAAAAATTTGGAGTTATTTCTTAGCGCTGAAGAGTCGAAAATGGTTAAAAATAACAGCGAGTGTTAGCTTTTGTTACTGTCTAAAATTTTGCGGGCAATTTGTACCTGTATTGCTATGCAGTCGAAAATTAATAAATGTATAGCAGTAAATATTTGACGAATTGAACACCTTGAAGTTTTCTTGTAGAAAATCATTTAAAATTGTCAGAGATTAAATTGCTGATAACATTTGTTTAAATTTTGCAGCTTTGTTGTACTATTTCTAGTGCAACGTCACTTTTTAGACTAGTGAAATCTTAATAAAAAAGTAGAAACTTAAAAATACTGCAAGTCTTCAAATATTTTGTTTAATTGTCAGGCATTTTAGGGCATATTTCAAAAGAAGAACATGATCTGAAAGAAATGGAATTGGCAAATTCTGGTTTAGCTTCAACAGTTATACAACTCTATTGGAATGCCGTTCTTAATTCATATTATAATGCTAGTGATGCTGTGCGTACGGCTGCAGTTCAGGTCATCAAAATTTTCATGTACTGTTGACGATAAATTGAAGGAAAACTTTTTTTTGCTCCTTCAATTTTTTTTTGAGAAGCGTTGAATTTTGGAAAAGGTATGAAAGTTTTTTTATTTACATTTGAGAATACTTTACATTAAAGTGTTCTAGGTAGCGATTTTAACTCTCAGTCAGGGTTTGGTTACACCAGGTTCATCAATTCCAACTTTGATTGCAATGACTACTGATAAAAACACAATTGTTCGCAATAAAGTCGAACACATGTTAAGGGAGATTGATTCTAAATATGCAGGGATGGTTCCAGTTAGTGGTTTTCGCTATGTCTTATTATCTTTAATTTTACAGTGTTCTATCAGCTTACATTTTATAATGCCATATTTCTTAATGTGACTTGTGTATTTGTTTGTATTAAGGAATGCGAGGTTTGATAATGTAAAGTTTGCAAAGAAGAAAAAATGAAATAAAAGAAAATCTTAAGACAAATGGTTTTATGTAATTCAACCGAAAGTTTGAGTTCAGTGTATTTTGCCTTTTTATTAATGTTATATGGTTTGAAGGAAGTGATTTTTATTGTGTTTTGTTTTGCAGAGCAAAGCAATAGCTGGCATAAGATGTTCATTTCGTTTACATATGATCATGAAAGCTAATCAAGGATCAATCCTTCGTGGTATTAGAACATGCTTTCAGTCAGCTGCTTCTGGTAACTCTTTCGACATCAATATTCACTATTGGCACCATTCTCTGGCGTAAAAACTCAATCATTTTGAAATTTTTGTTCAGGTTCTTCTGATAATGTGGCAAACGAGATGCCAAAGATGACTAACGATGGACAAGCATTATTGAGTGGATTGTATCAAAATCTTCGTTGTAATCGTCAACAGCGAAGGAGTTTTCTGTCTTCTGTTTTACGCCTATTTTCTGAAGATTCCCGAGAGGTTTTTGTCGAAGTTTTAGTTTGGATGGCAAAAATTGAAAGGTTTTCAAAATTTAGGGCTCATTTTTTAGCAGAACTGATATTGGTTTGTGTTTTAGAAACTATCATTAGAAGAATGGGTATTCGTTGCTGACAATCTGGCAATGTTTCCTTATCAAGTAGTGGATGAGCCACTATATGTTATCCGTCAAATAGAATCGATTGTTTCCATTAGCGGACAAAGTATAATCAGTGTTTTCATGGCACATCTTTTACCTCGACCAAAGGTTGAAGAAATTGATGATGAGGCCGAATTCAATCCTGAACTTATTTACATTAAGTTTCATACTTTATTTATTTTGCCAAACATGATACATGTGTATTTGGTAAAAATCGTGTGGACTTTTTGTTTTGTCATAGTGGATGAACGTATTATTGTATCTTTCGTGAGCAGTTGCGTCATTGTCAACGTATAAGTCAGCAAAATCTAATTGCAGAAGAAAACTGTTGTAAAAAAAATGAATATTTCATCTTCGAAACCTTTGAGTGGTTCAGTATTTGGATGAAAACGAGAACTCTATCTAATTGTTGAAAGTCGAAATGAAATGCGTTTTTTTTGCATTAGCATTTCTCTCTGAATTATATCTCATTCTTACTGAAATCTTTTTGCAGGGCGATTGCCGGAAGATAAGAGTATGCTTTACGAATGTATGAAAAATAGTCAGGCGTGTTTTATATTGCTCTATCTAAAAAATTTTTTGATGAAACTTTATGGCTTCAGTGAATCGTAAGTAATATTTTTATTCGTTTCTTAAGTAGGTTGCAGAAAAATGTTCTTTCAAGGATATTAATTTTGGTACCTATGGTATGAATTAAATAAAGAAATCTCTCTTTGGAATTTTTCTGTTAAAAAAAAACACAATTGTATTCTATGTAGTACTCATTCTTCGCGGTTATTTTTTATGTATTGCTTTAGTTTTTTCGTTTTTAGGAAAGTACAAGAGTACAGTCCATCAGAATCTGCTAAGGTTTATGAAAAACCTGTAAATACTAGAAGGAATATGTTGATATTTAGTCCTCACTCAGCTTTGCAAGAACTTGTGGCTGAAGCAGCACTAAATCGGGATACAGTTGATGGTCATATTCGAATGGCTAATCAAATTGTTGCTGTAAGTTTTCTTATTAATATTTCATCTTCAATCGGTAACATAAGGCTTAATTAATTCAAACTAGCTTCTAGAACTTTTTCATTCATTTTCATGTTTCAGTTTCGGAATATGTTGCTTTCGTTAGATCATGACAATGATGATGAAGATGACAAACCAGATGTTAGTCTGTGTCCTACACCTGCTATGCCATCAAAGGAGAATGTGAATCTCATAACAGAAGATCAGGGTAATGCGAATACGTCAGCACCTTATAGTGTTTTAGAAAATATTGACTTGAGTCAAACCGGCAATAGCTAACAGGAAAATCATACAATTCATTATCATTCGACATTAAGTTCTGTATTATTTCAACCTAGAATATTCGAATATTTTATATGATGATATACTGCGCTTGTCTGTCACAAAATTCAGTCTCAGGAGATAGGTTGTTATTTCATCTTTGTTTACGGTACATTCTTTTAAATGTCCGACTTACAGTGACTCTTTTATACTTAAAATGCGTAAGCAGTATTGTTTGACGTAATAGTAACTCAAAATTTTAATCACTGTAAAGTCGGACATTTTCTCTAGTGAGTATAATGTCTGGTCATACTCAATTTTTGACAAAACGATAGTCTGGTCTGTTAGTGTAGTTTAGTCTTTTTATAAGCACCACTTAAGATTGCAACATTATAACTCACTCTAAATAATGAACCACAAATTGGTTGCTAAACAGATCAGTAGTGAAATGTTGCTGTGCGGCACCGGTGGAATCAGTTCAACAACTTTATGAGAAGACCATGCCAACTAATGCATAATTTTGTAGTTTTTATATTGTATCCGTAATACAAGTGCCAAGTCTATAGCTCCTTATGTTGTTTTTATTACCAGATCTTTATCTTCGAATTTTAGATACTCATCTGTTTTTAATTAATATTTCCTCGTGTTTTACCATACTAATCTTGATATCCCATTGCTGGCATCACTTGAAACCTCTCCTACCTCTAGTTTTTACTCCCTTAAAATTGAATTTTAAGAATTACGCGACTAGTGAGCGTTTCAGATGCCACTACCCTCACGAAGCATTTGAGATGCCATTATTTTCGTGAAGCCTCGAACTCAATAAGTTCATGGTATGCATTTCAATACTGTAGTGATCGTGACCAACTGTAAATTAACTGTATTGCGTTTTATGATATTCAATTGTTTAAAGAGTATTTCATGGCATCCATATCCCAAGTATCTTTATTTGTATTGTTGCTGTGACGCTGAAAACAATTTCCTTAGAATCGTTTGATTCATGGGACCTGGAGTACCGCTCAGTGTGCCGATGTACGTATTAATAATGAGAAGCTGAGCCCGGCACTACTTCGAAGTAAAGACCTACATTTTCTTGTGGCACAATCGTGCTAGACAAGTTTGGGACGCAGTAACAGCCACAGAATGAGGTTCATAATTCAACTGCGAGATTGTTCGAATCAAGCCTTGTACAATATGATTCAGGATTTAGTGTCGGAGAATTTCAACTCCCACAGCAGCATTGGGAACCTGGGAAAAAGAATTTAGACACTGCATGAGATGCGGTCTGTGGATTTCTCAATCCACGCATAATAATGGAGATTCGGAATTGAAGTTTTACTATACAGCCAATAGTTTATATAGAAAATGCAATGCTGCTAATCCTATTCAAGAGTTTTTGTGCTTCCATTACCATAATTGGGAATCAGTCACAAAATATGAAGACTAGTTCCGGCAGTATCCTGCGACATGCCTGCTGAACATCCTGGCTCTAAATTCTGCACCTCGACACTACTACAATCATCTAGTTGCGCTGCTGAAATCACAAGTTGAGAACTCCAGGACATTTACTTTCAATCTAATCAGCTTGGATGTCAATATGTCTAAAAATAAAGGTTGTCTAACTCTTTAGTATGTCGCAACACTCTAATTGGATGTGTACGAGGAATTAGTATTTTGACCTTTAGATGAGTCACTATGCACGCGTCTGATATGTTTCCGTAATTCACTTGGTATTGGATAGGTTTTGTCACATAATTCACAAACGAATTTGCGTCCCTGATGTCGTTTCCGGTGAACTAACAACAATATTCTGGTCTTGAAACGTTTTGAACAAATGTTACAAGCGAATGGAAGACATGGCTGGAAAATAGAATAATCATCCACGTCTTGACTAAAAGAAGGAAAAATAGGAGCTGACTAAAAAGAAAAATAGACGTTACCGACTGCACAACTTCGTACCGATCGATTTCATTAATTTTCTCATCTGGATGAATTCGACCCATATGTCTTAATAAAGATTGCCGTGATGCAAACGTTCTACTGCATATTTTACACGTCGTACCTGGATTACAGAAAATAAAAATCTAAAAAAAAGGAATACCTATTTGAAGGGAAATAGAAATATTAATTCTCACCAACTTTTGGTCTAGATGATACAGAAAACACAGAACTTGTAGATGAAGCAGAGGACTCGTATTTTTGTTGCTTACTACGAGGCTCTTTTGAACAGGAGTATTTGTGCCTCTAAAAGTGCTAACAAAATGTATCAGTCCCAACAAAAACTAATTTCTTATCAGATATTTCATTAAAAATACACATATATCCGAAAAAATAATTCATAGTGAAATTAAAATACGAACATGGGTACGAAACCAACGTTAAAATATTAAACGAATTCTAAATAAATAGAATATGTGTATTTTTAATTATTTTTTCGGATATAAATATTTTAACGTTCCGAATACTATAAATCAAAAAAACACTTGCATTCAGTTCAATGGAAGTCCCGAACTTCTGTTCACACTTGGAGCAGTTATAATTTAAATTTCGAATCTTCTCGCCGTTTTCATCAATTCCATGGATCTTACTCTTATGTACAATGAGTGATTCGAATTTTCTAAATATATAGTAGAGAAGTTAAATAATGCTCATCTGAGACGATTATCTCAACAACTACAATATTTTTACAGTACTTTTCCTCAATCTTTCACAACAAAAAAGTGGACCGGAATGATGAAGAGCAACGATTGCAGGTATGCACAAGAGAAAGATCATGCGTACGTTCATGTCTCTGTAGATGATGCTTGAGTTTGAAGCGCCTGTAGCAGTGTTTACATTTAAACTTGTAATCCTAAAAATATTTTCCTTTGCAAAGCAATATGGAACTTACAAAAGACTGAACTCATTAATTCACCATAATTAAGGATTCTGAAACATTATAAGCAGCAACAGTCGAACCTTGCTAGAAAAATGGCTTTCATTAACATGACTTCGCATTGAAAATTCATCATCGAATACTCGACCACAAGCAAAACATATAAACATTTTATAATTCTGAAAATAAAGTTTTGGTCAATGAAAGTTTTTAGTATGACATGCATTTCTATAGACCAGCAATAGAGAAATGCTTTACTCTGACATTTCTATCTTTAATTAAGTTTGATGGCTTTGAGCGTTCTTCGAAATATTTCAAAATTTCCTCCAATTTCGCATCACTCTTCATTAATTTTATGGACTGCGCAGTCCTTGCTTTTTCAATCTAAAGAATAAATGGTTATAACGCAATATCAGTATTACTGGATAAATGTAAACAGAAAGTGCAAAACTGTAAAAAAAATAATATACTGGTATATAAAAAGGTGTGATCATAGTTTTAAATATGATTTTCCTAAAATATTCATGATTAATATTTTTACTCATACAACATTACTTCTGATGTGCAATATGGGATTTGTAATAAGCATCAATGTTTATGCACCTGAGCAATCACATCGTTCATTGCATCTATTTCAATGAAATACTCCGCTTCTGGATCATCATCTGTAGCTTCTGTAGTGGTAATGCTTTGACCACTATCCAAATCCGGCATATCCTCAGTTTCTTCAGTAACTTTACTAATCCATTCCGAATACTGAACATAGCCATCAATAGCAGTCCTCCACCTCTGTTGTTCACTTCTCCGCTCCCTCTTAATGTCACGAGCTTGATTATAAGCTATAAAGTGAATTAAAATGAAACATCCCATAATAGACTCATGTTTATCTTGCATCAGTTTACAAAGCAGCGTTAATAAACTCATGTAATGTAAGCAATATTTTATTAAAATGAAACAATATGCAATATCTTCACAAAAAAACGATGTAACCATGCCCGCATGATTCTTTGTAGACTATTCAAGTAACCTTGCTTGGTAGTACTTGGCACAACAAACTCGCCAACTTCTTCGGTCAATGGCTGTAATTCATGGAAATCCTTTTTATCAGTGGTCACGGTATAAGCCATGCCATCCCCGATAGTATCAGTGGCAACATCACAAGTTTGCGAATGGTCTAAGTCTTCTTCTTCAGCTTCAGCATTTTTTATCTGCAATATTTGTCCTTAATCTAAAACATTTTGCATGAAATCACCCAATTTCTTCAGTTAATTAATAAATCCATCTTCAGTCAAAAAATGGAGCAAATTCGGTCTTAGATCTACTCCACTTTCTGTCGTTTTCGGTCTGTTCCTCTCCAGCCAACGATTTCGGAACTTCTATACCTCAGCAGCAGAGAGATCGTTCTCATGACGGTTACCACAGAATGTTATCATAGAATTCCTGAACCACCAGCTATTTCACGATATACAGAAATGATGAATTTAATTGATAGCAATGTCAATTTGATAGCAGAAATCGTGGTTCCCCACTATGCAAATCATTTGGATCACAACGTTCAGACTGTGTTGACATTGGTATCACTGCAGTCAAATGCTTCAGGATCGTTAAATAATTCACTTGATAGAAATATTATGCGGTTTGTAACTAACAGAGCTTAAAAATCTCTGATATTTATCAGATATTATTTGGAAATACATGATGAGAATTGTCTTTGATGATGATCTTGAAATTTGCATAGTGGGTATTCAAAATATATCTGGATATATTGCATACTCTCCTACATGTTTTCAGCACGGAAATGGAATGTTTGGTGGAAACTTTAGTACTTTTACAGATGTTAATTAACATGCAAGTGGATAAGATAGATGGTATTTATGGAAACTACCCGAAAGATATGCAGCTGTGAGTAACTGTGTCCTTTTCCAGTTTGTATAGAAATTGCTCTGAAGAATTTTTTATAACTTCACAAATTTGCAGCTGTTTGCTAATTGCCAAGTTTTTTCATATTACAGCAACTGCAATTTAGTGTTAAATTCGTAAATCTGGTCACTTTGAATAACTTTCAAAAATCAAATTCAGTGTTTCCGTGTGCTCTGTAACGAATTACTGCTCAGTATTCGGTAAGAAGGGTTGTTGTAAATAGTGCACTATGTTGGTATCTACTGCTTGATCATTCAGAATGGCATAATTTTTTTTCGAAAATCTATCGATTCAAAATTTGAAAATTTTAATTCTCATATTTCCATGAATTATTAAGTGAAATGAAAATGAATCAGGTTGAAAAATAAATCAGTGAAACGGCATTGTAGTCATGTATCAGACATAAATTTTATGTCCTTCATTTGATTTGCTAACGCATTACAAAGAGGCATAAACATATTTTTCAGTGCTATTTCGTATATTAAATATCATCTATTTTTAGTGTGCTGAGGGTTGCTACTAATTAATGGTTTAAATAACTTTTCCCAACAAGTGATTTTCTGATTTATCAATATCTCTATTCTTGAAAGAAAAATTATCAAAATACTTCCCTATTTTCATAAAGATCAATAAGCAATAAAAATATTGTGCTGGTTTGAATACTTGAGTATGTATGTTTTTCCAGTCGGTATTCGGGAAGCCATGAGCGCTGTAGTAAAGTATAATTCAATATAAAATACTAATATTTAATCGTTTATTACATTTCCGTTGTGCGAAATGATTTTATAGCAACAGAACGTGAAGTGTACATAGTGAACAGAGTGAACGAACATGGTAGCCTAAACAATAAATTCACGAAGTTTGCATGTCCAAGATGTTTTCTGCGATTCATTTTTTCAGTATATTATCAATAAATCAAAATATCGTTGTAGATTAAACCCACCCAATTTACAAGTGATTTTCAATTTATCAACTGTCGACGAGATCACTTTTTGCATTTATTGTAAAACTGAAACGCTTAAAAAATTTTCTCATTTCTAAAAAAATACTCTCAAATGTATGCATATGTCAGTAATTTCAAAAAATTTTGCATTGGCTTTGGAAACTTACAGCTTCATACTTATTTATGAAGTTTAACTCCTCAAAAGACCGTATCTAGATAAGCTTTCAAATTTATGACAAAGTTCATAGTTTACAACGGAATGACTAGAATTTTTTATATCTGCTCAAGTGTTATTAGTTTGGAAAGGAAGTCCTCATATATGGCTTTAATGAACTTCTGTTATCAATTAGTTGCTAAGATTTGGTAAAAAATGTTATAATCTCGCAAATTTTTGATAAATAACTTGCCAACTCGATAACAATTCACGCAAATTCAATGCATTTCATTTTGAAATTGAGTTCAGGTTTTCATCAGTATAACATCTGTATCAGAAATGCATTCAGTACAAAGCAAATGAAAATGGAGGGATGAATATAACTACATTGACAAGTTGAAAATGGGATAATTTTTAATTTGGGAGGTAAGCATCAAAATATAAAGAATTGATTGCATAGATCATTCCCTCTGCGTTATCACTTTTCTGTTCGTGTCATAGTTTCACTTTGAAATACACACTTTCCCCCTTTTTACAATGTTTTGTACTGTATGTAGTAAAAAATATCTAGTATTTGTAATGAGATCGAATTTTTGTTCATTCTGCTTGAATTGAACTTGAGTCACTTCTTACTTAGTTAATAATCTCAGTTTCACATTAAAAAGAGTCATTGGATCTCATTTTTGAATCACTGAAAAATATTCAGTTATAATTTAAACTAAAATTTAATCAAATGAGTCCTTTTTTTTAAATAAATTTTACTTCATTTTTCAAAGTTTTATTTGAAACATAATTCCTCCTACTGAGTTTTGTATTAGATATACTAAAACCAAACTTTAGTAAAGTGTGCGTTCATGAGTGGAGTTTACGTACAATTATAAAAAACCTCATTTATTAAGTTTTGAGAAGAAAAATGATATGCATCCGTTCTCGAATCTTGCTAATTTAGATTGTGTCCATAAAATTTGCTTAATTTTTCATCTTTGAAGGAAATTGAAACATTAAAACTTGGCAACATAAAACTTACTCTATTAATTATAGATGGAAAATTATCGAAGAAGTGAGTGTCCAATTTTTTTTTCACTAAATATTTGGAATATAAAATATAGCAGAAAATCGTATTTATTCACTGATTTCATTTTTGAATTATCGTATCAAATAAGTGATTTTTATTGTTAAATTTTAGTGTTTCATTATGTCATCTGCGATATGTCTGTATCCATCTTTTATTTTTTTCAGATTATATACTTTTTTCAGTGTGTCCCTGAAATATCAATATTTATTTTCAGTCTTTTAAATAATTCACTTTTGCGCCTTTCAATTTTCATTTTTGCTGGCTTTCACTCAATTACTTCAAAACATGACATTTTTACATCTGTAACCAATTTATTTTATTGCTCGGCATTGTATAACAACACCATCTGCCACGACAATTTGCATAAAAATTATGTGAAATGAAGATAAGAATTGGATTTCTTTATTTTACGTACAAAATAAACCCAAATTGCTATTTCGATGATAATCAACATATTAGTTAATAGTAACATGAAACCAACGGTAGAAATCCTCAAAAGCGTGATGAGTATCATTAGTTCTCTTAATCTTCATTAATAATTTCCTTATCTGTGAAACCATATGCAAATCTACTTTCCATATCTCCACATTTCTCTAAAAAATAAAATAATACTTTCAACTGTTATTTATTTTTATTTTTTAGAGAAATGTGGAGATATGGAAAGTAGATTTGCATGATGAAGCAGCAAAATGTACGAAGTAAAAAGGAATATCTCAAAATCTTACAAAATTGATGTCCTGATTTGTTTTTATTAGTTTGTTCATTCATTTCCAATTTGAAGCAGAAAGCATCTGTCTCATATGTTTTGACCAAAAAACCAGAAATAAGCAAAAAAATTTTGTTCGTACTTTGATACCAGAAATAAATTTCGGAAATTCGGAACTAAAAGTCAGGACTTCTGTTGGCTGCACAAATCAAACAACATAATGATATTTACATAGTTTTTGGAAATATAATGCGGCAGATTTTTGTGAAATAAAACTTCAGTTTTGAAAATTTTTGGTTGAATATAAAAGCTGCCAACCAGTATTAGTTGACAAAATATCAAGTAATAAATCAATAAAATGTAAAGGTTAGTTTTAATTTTCGCTCTTCATTGGTTCTGGCTCTGGATCGCATTGTGGCACTCTGGCAGTACTTGTCCCGCGTTCAGATTTGTTGTACTCATCGTTCTCGCTTCGTCCTCGTAAAATCCATACCGTCTGTCGAAGGAGATGATTCGAGCGTCTTCTTGAGGATTATCGATTAGATGTATGACTCGACATGGTCTAATATACTAATCTCCTTCGCATAGCATTTGTGGAAATTCGTTATAATCCTATCCCAGGTCATGACATACGGAATTATTTTGATCCTGCATTTCATCTCGACCCAAGCTTATTAGGTATTCCCTTTTTCTCGGTCTCGGCAGCTGCCAGCCTGTCCTGACTAGTGATATATCAAGTATTATATGACTTTATTATTTTAGTAAAAACTGATAGGATTAGTTTAATGCAAGATATGAACATAAATAAATGTTTTTGTTTTATAAAAAATGTTTGATTATTATCATGCAGTATTAAAATTTAGTCAAATTAATCAATTACTCAAACGTATGTTAATTACATCAATTTGCCGGTAACTTTATTTCGAATTCTCAGTAAAGACTTGACTAGCATTCAGGTTTCAATCAGTGTTAGATATATTGTATTGTATGAATTCTGAATTTAATTGGTAGCAATTTTTTAAATTGGTACTTTCGAAATCATAAGTGTTACATTTGCAAATAAATATTTTTGTTTAATTTAGAAATATTCAAAAAATGAAATTATTATTACTTATATTTGTATATTTATCCTAATACTGCTGTCATCTTATACATCACAAACATACCAGAAGAAAATTAGATTACAGAATGAGATAAAGTTGCTTCATAACTTATTTTTCCCAAACGGAAACGGTTCTCCTGAATTTATCACTTCGCGTTATATTAAGCTCAACAGAACAACCACTTCAGTTTCTTTACATAAAATCGGGATTCCAGATTTCGAGTGTAGTCAAGTTCTATTATCATATTTGTTACCATCTATCTATTCATCTTTTACTGTTGACTTCAATGGAAGATCAACGACTTCATCAAAACCATCTTTCATTGTTATTTTTCTTCGCAGATCACATAATTTTAAAATGCTGAAAATATAATTTTTTTTTAAAATTATTCACGAAACCAAATTTTCCATTAAAAATAATATATGTATCTGATGATTATTTATCATGAATATTTATTTAAATTATTACTAGGCAAATTAACAATTTATTTGCTAATAATATCTTTGCAACTTTCCGACATTTATTCGTAATGGATTGCATCACTCACAAATTCAATGTATTTTTGATTTGAATTTTAATATTTGATAGTTGTGATGCTTTTGGATTACCTATTAAATATGAGCAGTAATAATTAATTTTCTTTCTTTCGAGAACACAATGAAAATATTTATATGGTGTCAAGCTGACGAAACATATTCTTTGCTTGAATCATTTTTTTCTCTTTGAACTCAAAAAATCATGATAAATCTATGCTGAAGTCGAATTTCAAACTTTTCCAACAAAATTGGGACATATAGAAATTAATGAATTGTTAAAATTCCAAGATTAGCACTTAGGATGAATCTCTTTTTAGGATATCAGGCACTTTTCCCTGAGTGATTATGCATCTTAATATATTAATTGAATGAAATTCTGATGTCCAGAACAGGGATAGTGTAAGATTTTTTTGGATTCATCTGAATTTTTGGTATCATTATATAATTTGATATTTTGATAGATTTGAATTGGATCAAGATTTTCGATCACTTTAGGATGAGAATATATCACTAGATAAAGTTTATGATTTCAGCTATTTAAACTAAATAATTAAATTAGTTTATTTTTAATACAACTTTATATTACTTAGTGCAAAAAAGCAATCAAATGACTTTGATATTTTCAATTTCATTTTCAATAAACTGCTTTCATAGAGTAAAAATCTGAAAAAATGAGTATGAGAAACTTTGTTTGAAACACGGCAATAAATAATATAAAAGTAACGGAATAGAGTTAGATGTAATTATAATTTTGGTGTTATAGTCTGTTCAACATCAATTTTTTTCAACTTTTATGTATTTGAGAACTTTTCAAGGAAAATTTTTTCCATCTCGATTGATACATTTTATGGCGTTTCCTACTTTTATGAGGGTCAGTTACTACTATAAAATTTACTACTTCAATCATTCAGAAACACAACATTCAATTCCAAATTGTATTATTGTTATTATACAATAAGACCAAATATTTTCGAAATAAGACTTGCATTTCAAATTTGCCATTTTTTTGCAGGGAGTTGTACTGAAAAAACTTTTTAAGCGTATGATCACCAACCACTTTAACTGAATTATTTACAAAGTAACTAATCATTATTTGATTAATTTATTTATTATCACTGTTTTTATTTCGTAAAAAATTAATGGAAAACAATAAAAAATCATGTACTTTTACATTTGTTGAAATAAGCATAAAGTATGGCCAAGTACTAACACACTTCTATTTCCTGCATTTTTCTAATTCATTCAAGTATTTCTTATGAATTCTGTCTATCTTAAAACTCTGTATCACAAATTTCCTCCATTTTTCATCCTTTTCTCAAAAATAAAAAATCTTTTCAGGTATCAAAAATATGTCAAATCTGTTTTCTTTCTTGCTCAATTCTAAAATCATTTTTTCTATTCCAACAAATTTATCACCACTATTTATTCTCGAAATATTGACAACTTGAAGAATATTTTTGATTTTCAATAAAAAACTTGATCAGTTTTTCGATCAATAAATAATTGAGCATACAACAAACTGATTAATTTTTGTTATTAGATAGCTGAGCACTGATTATGTACTAAGTACTCTTGTCTACTGATTTAAACTTTTATATTGACTGCAGAAAAACCAAGATAGTTTTTACTACATTGAGAAAAACCACGATAGTTTATCAAAATGACAGTTATATTTTTGATTGCAGTTGATTATTTATGAAAGCGAGCAAATATTTTTGTAAACTTTGATGTTAATTTGCAATTGATATATGATTTTGAATCAGCTAGGACACTCGCTGTACATTGAACTGAAATGCTTATACAATCAATATTTGCACACATGTGTATGTAAAAATCAGTGATTCTGTGTAACTCCTGAAAGAAGTTTTGTCTAAGGAAACAAGAACATGTACATTATATAGCATTATCATGCAGGCATCATTAGGGTACTACTGTTTTGTAAGTTGGAATGTGCTATAGTTTGTGGATGTTTTGAAAAGTAAAGTACACAACTGCTTGAGTTATCGTTCAAATATGGAGTAAAATTTTCTATGAAAATGGTAGAATCATTTTTTGAACTATAATTCATACTTTTATGTCTCAATATCTTTTTTAATTTTATTTACTAAAAACTGTTGCTGAAAACTTGAAATAATAGATAAATTTTATCGTTAACAACTGACTTGTTTCTTATCGCTGCATAATAAATTGCTGCAATTTATGATATGAGTAACTGTGCAAAAATTTTTATCACATCAATTGAGTTCAGCTAAATTTAAAAAGTGAAGTTTGATTTAATTGATGCTTTATAATTATTGTTTGAGTCCTTCAATTATCACATTTATTCAAATAGCACTGAAAATGATCGCAGTGAACTGGAATAAACTCATTGTACTTTCGTTTGTTCGTGTTCGAATTTTACTGATTTCCCTTAATTCGTTAATTTTTTGCTTCATGCCTTGTAACAATTCTTTTTTTTTCCGAAATAATTTAAGCTATTGTCTGAAAGAATCTTTACATGAATAATTTAAAAATATAAACTAATAAAAGTATAGTGCAAGTTAACATTTTCCAACTTGTCCAGCAGTTTTTATTTATTAATTTGTTAACCCTCTGACACCTCTTCAACCATCATTTCCAAAATTTTGAGATAAGTTAACATTTATTTATTGTTTAGATTCTTTGTCATTCGTGTCTTTAGGGTTTAATAATAAATGAAAACACTTTGCGTTCATTATTAACTATATTTCTCATTCGATAGTAATAACTGTTTATTGAAATGAAGCTCAATGTATTGTAATTAAATGATAATTTTGTAACTGTTCTTCATTTAATAAAATATTCCTCTTTTTAAATGATTTTTTTTCATACTACTTTACCCACTTTTTGTTTCAGAAAAATTAATTCAAAATCACTAGATTATTTTTGCAACTTCTAGTTATTCGTTATTCTTCTGAGGAAATCCATAATCTTCCTCAGAAGTAATCTTTTGGTTAACAGCAAATTGTTTTTATACACAACCGATGTACTTCTGTGATTCATGAATAAAAAACATTAATTAATTCTCTTTTTATTCACTAATAAATTTATTAATTCTTGTACATGTTATGATACAAATTTATTCATTCAAAATAAAAGAACAAATAAATAAAATGGGAAATAAAATGTGAAAAGCAACTTTTGCATATGTATTCGTTTACTAAACTTGAAAGAACACTTCTGCTTATAATTCTTCACTTTAAAATATCAAAAACCTTCTTTTTTTGCTCATTTCTGCCCATAGAAATTATTTAATTGCAAAAAATTCACCTTTGTCCAAAATGTCTGCTTTGATAGCTAATTCTTTCTTCCTTCATTCTTCCTTAAAGCCTCTTCAATTTTGCTTTCGTATTTTCGTAAAAGAAAAAGATTTCTTTCATTGAAAAGAAGAATTTTGCAATAAATTACTTCAGAAGTTTTGTGTTTCAAACTTGTGATTTTACATTCTATGAATCAACAAGTAAAAATTGAAACAAAACGATGGAAAATGACATTTGAACTCATTAATTTTTATTTTTTTACTCCAAAAAATGCTTTGAAAATATTTTTTTTTTTCGCAACTTAGAACAGAAAGTGTATATATTCCTTTATTGCATGAATAAATGAATTTAACAAAGTTGCGTAATTTTTTTTCCAAGTAAAACTGATTGTTCATCAAAACAGTTTAATATCTTTTTTTGTTTTGAAGCATTAATTTTTTAAATTTTAGCCTTTCTATTGTGTCTGAGACACGCTAAAAATTATATATGAATATTAAACTAAAAGCGATTTGAAAAAGAATTCATAGTTTTAAAAAAAATCAACTCATTTAAGTGCTACGGCTAAAGATTGCGTTACTCTTGACGCTGTTTATGTTTCACATATAGCATACTGCGTTGCGTTTATACTATGATTGATTCATTTATGTACATAACGTATATTTCCAAACAACTTTTAATTATTTCATGTTTTTATTTATTGATGGGGAGAAGCGTGTCGTATAAATAGAAAAATAATGATACAAATGTCTGTCTTGTGGCATCAGTGCTTGCGTAGTCATATTGATGTTTCTCTCTTTCTTTATATACGTACATATATATATATGAGAAAACAAAATGTGGCGTTTAGTCATATATATATA
>UYYF01000063.1:0-54469 GCA_900618365.1 Thelazia callipaeda
TATATATATATATATAGAAAATGTAGTGATGTGGATCAATACGTACTTTTAATCTATTTTGAAATAACAGTAAATGGATGTTATTGTTTGAGTACATTACAAATTTTTGTCCTTTTGAAAATACAGTCCTGAGGAAAACGAAGGAATTATTTAGGACGAAAATGTAAAGAAAAAAGAATGAAAGTATGATATTTTAATTGGCAAATGTTGTTAACATGTTAAAGACAGGAAATAATGAAGATTGCTTAGACCTACAAAAATTATATCAGTAACTGAATCACGAGGTAGCCAACGTAATCACCAACCTGTCTGTCTATCACAATGTAATAATAATTTCTGTTTCAATTTTGATAAAGATTTTTTATTTCAAGAAGGAGTGTGTGCAAATTAGGAGGAAAGGAGAGAAAAAGACGGAGAGCAGAGAACGTGCAATGGTTGGCTTTCAGCAACAACGTCGTCTCAGAGAGGAACAAGAAAAAGCTAATGGCAATGCTGGCAGCACTGCATCTGCAGTTGCAGTAAGTGCAGTACTACAGCAGCAACAGCAGTCACAACAGCAGCATGGGTCATCGGGAAATAACAGAGCGAACTCACCAAGGGCAAGACTGGCGATGCTGAAACGGTCATCGACCAAGTGTAAAGGTTTGCCCATATTTTATATCATTTCTTCCTAATCTTGAACATCTGAGCACTTACACTTCAGCGTATTTATGATAGAGCTTAAACGCATTACTAATATTTAACGATTTACTTGTTTTTATAGTTTGCATGCTATTAGATTGAAAAGTAATTTCATCTTTGAAATTTTACTCTATTGTAAGTAAATGTCTTTTTCTTTCAGAATTTTTTTTTTTTGATTCATAACATAAATTGGGCAGCTTTCGATATTGTTTGTTTCCTTTTAAGCAGAACTATTCAAGTACGCATTATTCCATACTGTAAAATGCGTGGATGTCCTTCAAGCTCATTGCATTTCGCTGTTATTAGAAGTATCTTCCCACAATTAAAATTAAATCCTTTCCTTGTAACTTATACAGAACAACAATTTAAATTATTGTCACAAGTCACTGTTTATCAAATATTAACTTCTTTTTCTCAATTTCATAGTTACCATATTTTTCTGTATTGGGAGTGTTTTTGAGAATTTTTCAGCGTAATAATACCTTTATGAATGCAAATCATACTGGGTAAAATTATCTGCTAACATTATATTATTGTTGCGTATTCTTCAGAATTTATATCACTCCGATCGTATTTATTTATTATTCGAAGCCATCTTGAATATTTTTTTATCATATTTCAGCTAATGTTTCATTTGTTAAAATTAAACTGTTCTTTGCTTTGTGTAAATAAATGATGTGGGAACTTTAATTTTGGGAGAAATTACGCATACCTGTTAATTTTTTAATTATCTGAATGAAAAATAATTCTCCAACTTACAGTATAACTTACCGGTCACCTCTGAGATTTTTATTTTGTTAATTTTGTCAAGTGCGCCCATTTTTATTTGCTTCTTCTTCAGCCGTATCCAGCAATGATCCATTTCGATTCCAAGGGAATGGAGTGGACTTCAAAGGCAAGTTAATTGGTGTACGCGATGTGGATGAAGCTCGAGGGGACGCAATGTGCGCTGAAGCTATGAGGCTTGCGAAAGCAGCTGTTAAAAGTGCAGGACACCATAAACAACGAATCATTCTTACTATTTCTATTGAAGGCCTAAAAATCAAGGATGAAAAAACACAGGTGAATACAGTTTTTTTAATTCTTCAAAAACTATTTCCTTATCTTAAAGTTTGGTTTCTATTACTCTATCAAATTTTCCTATTCGTAATCAGTATTCATTTCATCAGTTAGTTATCAAAAAATGACTTTATTATCTTCATTTTGCCTCAAAATACCTCTGTTTGGCAGTAATTTGATAGCATTCTAAGTCATTGTTACTAATAATAATCACTAATTATTTGCAAATTAAATTGCAATTTTCATGCCATACTAGTGAAGAACTTATTGTAAACTTTGTAAAATATTTTCAGACTGTTCTGCATAATTTTCCTGTTTCACGAATATCCTTCATAGCGCGTGACACAACGGACGCGCGTGCATTTGGTTTCATTTACGGTTGTACAGATAATAAGTATAAATTTTATGGTTAGTGCAAACAGTTTTTGCGAAAACAAGTTTCCGTTGTAAATATAGTAACGAAAAGATCATATAGTAAACAGAGTCGTGCAGACTTCATCAATTAACTGATTTTATAAAATATTTGTTGCTTATTTCTGTAGTTTTTATAGTTTGAAATCTTTAAGACTAATTTTCAATTTTTCATTTTGTTGGTGGCTAAGTACTATGTAGTAGTAACACAACATCGACTAGCTATGCGTCTTGGTACCTAATAAATTGTAAAGTAGCTGTCAGCAATTGAAGAATTATTGTATGATAGTTGAGGGGAAAGATACCGTTATGTCTGGCTAAGTCTACTGATATGTTTTGAAAAACTACTGCCAAGTGTTAGAAAAATATTTGTCGCGTTTGTCGATGGGCGAATGTTGTAGGAATTAAAACGGCACAAACGGCGGACCGTGCAGTATTATCAATTCGTGATATGTTCCAAATAGTTTTTGAAATGAAGAAAGCACATCTTGCTGAGGTCAAACAAAAGCAAGAAGAGCAACAGAAACGAGTATGTACAGTTGTATAAACATTTATTTTATCTAATAATCAGGAATAATTTAGCTCAAAATAGTTATGGAAGCTTATTTATGTATTACTACCTTCATTTGAAATGAATGTAGTGGCATTAAAGATTCAAGAGAAATATATCGAATCACAGAATTTGTGCATTTGTTTATTTTTACAGGATTTAAAAATTTATACTTTTATGATCATACTGTTTAAGTCACCTTTCACTGTTACAGGAATCAGAAACAGCGGGAGGTGTACGAATTGATGATGGTGTTGTGGTAGCGGATTTACTAGACTTGGAGTCTGAACTTCATAATATTGAGCAGGGTTACAATCAGTTACAAAACATTCCGTCATTCTTAGAAGATTCTTGGCCGACCAATGATCTATTCGCTTCTGTACAGCCTTCAGCTCCTCTTTATCCAACATCAACTGGTACTGTTGCACCTCTTCCACCACCGCCTGTTTCATCATTTGCTCAAAAGAATCCTGCTGATCCTTTCGACGACGGTTTCAATCCTAGGTCTTTTCCGACAGTTCCACCACCAGCAGTTCCACCATCAAATCTCTTCAACATCCAGCAATCGCCTTTAATCCCAGTGCAGCCAGTGACAGCTGTTTGGCCTTCTTCTGATACTTTTGGATTAGCTGCAAATCAAGCTATTACTTTCTCGGTCTGGTTTATTTCGAACACACAATAGTTATTCGCAGTAGTAGCATCTAAAATTCTAAAAATTTTCAATGCAATCTAAATACTACAATTATACAGTTAAAGGCTGATACGAAAAGCTTTAAAAAACACAGATTCATTGTAAATGGCATCCTATAATAATATCTCTTTTGTTTACTAATAATATGAAGTAGAGTAATTGGAAAATGTTCCCATATTAATATTACAGATGTAGGAAACATTGTTCTTCTAGCGGGCGAAGGTGTTAGGGTTTGTGGAATAGTTTTATAATACAACAATAGTCTTTTTAAGGATACCAACCCGTTTGTTTCGTCAGTTCGAGATGATACGCTCTCAAGGATGGAATCTGACCCATTCAACACACAACAAGCTCTAAAAATTCTCCAAGGTTCTCCAGCATACAATTTTAATTCAGCAATTTCTTGGCCTACCAATGAAAATACTGTACCTCCAGCGAGTAATAATCCAAGGTCTGTAATTCTTGTTTGAATTGGATTGTTAACCTATTGTTTGAGTTCACAGTTATGTGTAAAAATTCTTCTTCTTGCAAACTTCCAATTCCTGGTTTACTGATATCTTTTTTTTGTTAAGTGTTGTGTTTTGAATAATACTTTCACCTATAAAAATGTCGATTTTAGTTTTAAAATTATAGAATGCATACGCAGTGGACGGAAAAAAAGGTCTCAACCCTAGAAGAAGCATTTAATAAACTTGTCGATATGGATACTTTGGTCTCCGGTCCTGAGTCAAAAAAAAATCCATTCACTGAGCTAGTAGTTCCACCCAAAAAAGTAGCCATAAGTTCAGTGTCAACAAATGCAACATCAACAGCAACTATGGTGATGGTAGATCCCCCGCGGGCACCATGTATACCAGCTCGAACTTCTGCTCCACTGGTTGTTTCAACTACAGCAAATAATGATCCATTTAATGATGAATTCTTCAATTAATAAGAGCTGCATAGATTTTCATGGATTTTATCAAAGTTTTCCAGTATTTGGACATTTTCAAATTCTTCTGAACTTAAAAGTACTCTACGAAGCCCTGAGCTTTTGTTATAATGTTATCCTTCAGTTTTTGAATATGTAAAACGCATTTATAAAGTTTGTGATGTCTAAATAGTCTTTCTTGCTTGCATAATGAAACTTGTGGGGGCTATTTCGTACTGTTTAAGATCTTTTGTGAAAACAAATATAATAGTAGAAGACGTAGTTATTCAATTTTTGGTGTTTATTTGTACAAATTTCAATGAAATCTTGGGTTTAAAAGCAATAGAGTTGTCTTTTGCTACTACTTTTTATGCATTCATTTCGGTGAAATACAGGATAGTGATTTTTTCTCTAAATGAATTTCATACAGATATAAAATGATACTGAGCATAATCTTTAAGTAGTGTGACTCTACTTTATTTACCGAAATTACTCCATTACATTATTTTTGAGTTTCAATTCTGAAGCCTTTTAGAAAAAAAAAGATCATGCAAACGTGGTCTCGACATGTTATTTTCATGTTGTAATCGAATGTAAATGAAATGGAATTTTGATTTTATCTCTTTTTAGCTATCGCATTTAAACTTCAATAAATGATTTCTGTACCTTTTGCGTATTGAACTTAGTAAGTCTGTAACTGGTAATTATTCTGTTTAACTTGTTCTATATCGAAAATCCCCAGATTACTGAAAACATAAGCAGTTATCTAGATTCGAAGTACTTAATGCTGATATCGAGTAATTACTTCTATAGCTTTTACTGTTTTCAAATTTCTTCTAATTTTTGTTTTCACGAGCGTTTGGGGAGCTGTTTTTCGTCAATTATGCTAGAGTCAAAGTAGCTTTGAGAACTCGGCTAGTCTTCTCCCTTATATATATATCATTTTTATGAACTTTAACCTCTGGTCTATTACGATTGGGAAAACGGAAGGCTCCGGTTTCGGTTTTTAGTATATTTCAAAACATGAACTTTGTTTTAGCTCATCTACTTTTTATTCATATTTCATCACGTAAAGAATTTATTTGTATAAATTTGTGAATATGCGGTCTAAACAATTGTGTTTTTCATTTTTTCAATCTCAATTTTCTTATTTATATTAATCCGGTAAATTGCCTTCGTCATATTTTTATGCTTTATTATATTTTTTTTCTCAAAATTTCTTCTGATGTTAGCAAGTTTTTCGTTCTTCTTCTGCTATATATGTTGCTTATGCATGTTCTTTGTCAGTTTATAAGGAATAAAGTGTATTATTATTTTCTTCGCTTATTATAAAGTATTCCGTTTGTTCATTTCTGCATAAAAGAAGTAGTTCAAATAGGCTACGTAGTGTCAGTATTGAAACTGATAATTTCTAGTCAAGGATAGATAAAGAATAATTAACGGAATCTACATATATCGATAGATAACCAGGCGCATATACATTCATTGCATAATTGGTTGCGTTTGCCACTGGAAGGGAAGTGCGTGGAATTCAGATTGCTGCTTTTTGTTAGAGATTATTCATTTGCAGAAGGGATTTGCGTTCACTGCATAACTACGATATTATGTGTAGAAAGACATTCTTTGCACGCTTGGAAGTATTTTGCAGTAAAGATGACGTGGGACTAGATTTTAAGATATCAACAGTTGGAAGTAATTGTAATCATAAGTTTTTACAAATGTTGACTTTGTAAGAAAGGAACACAATTCGAATTCACTTAGTAGCGCTGTCTCTAAGCAAAGGTGATGCTTCGTGTCATGTGTAATAGTAAGGTCAGATATTTACACTATTGTATACTGTAGAAATCAGCAGTGATACACTGTTCATCAGGCAGACAGTAATGGTTGAATAAATGAATTTCAAATTTTATTATTTTTGCGAAGCAATAGAAAAGTGGACAAATAATAGTGTTGATATGTGCATCATGTAATCAAAAAATGTTTTCTGAAGTGTGTGCTTGTCTGATTAAAATTATCTCTATCTTATATCAATGAACTAATTTAATTATGCAGTTGTCATCAGCAAGACATTTTGTTCTTTATTATGCATGTGTCTATTTATCTACTTATCTATATATAGAGAGAGATATCTATTTATCTACTTATCTATCTAAGATATCTCTACTGTGATCTATCTATCTATCCATCTAATATATATATATATATTGAGTGAGTATTTTTTTAATATTTTAAATTAATTTTGTATTACAGAAAATATATCAATAGTCACAATAGAAATAGGAAAGTCAATATAATAAAATTGTATCCAGCAGCAAAATAGTAATTATATAGTATGAAGTATAATAATTGATGTTAATTGTAACGATATAATCATTATTAGATGATGACAATAGTAATGATGATTTTTGACATGAAAGTGAGCGGTACAAATAGAACACATGCACACACATGCATCGTCCTCAAGGCAATTCATGGCATATATTTATTTGTATGAGCGAATCAACGATATTAAGTAGCAACCATTCCTACATCTTGCTGGTTTCTCCAACAATATTCACAAGGTGAAGATAATATTGCTAACTTAACTTACAACAATACTTACCAAACAGTAAGATAAACTTTTTGTGATGTATTCATTACTTCCACATGCTTTATCAACAACATCTTTGCTACTTATGTCAATAGTATTCATCGTTCCTTTCAAAGGTTTGTTTCTTTTACTTCTTATATTTTACCTTAATTTTGTAATTCCTATTTTATTAACATCATTGATGCATTTTAAATATTTAAAAAAATACAAATAAATATAAAATGTAATTAGTACCATGACATATTATTAATTAATTTAATAGTTAAAATGTGTAACATAGAACTAGTTTGTGGTAATTATCAGTTTCTGCAAAACCTCTTATTCACAAACGGCTACTAGCTGCTATATTGTCTTATTAATTGAAAAAAAGAATCAGAAAATCTTCCCTTAACATATTACATTCTTTCTCTGCGGTAGTTAATGATTTAAATATGTGAAACAGATTTACTGCAAATATTTGTGAATTACTGGATATTAAGATCCGTGAATTTTTTTTAAAATGCATAATCATCTGAATTTATAATATTATACTTGTTTGCCTTAATTTATTCACAACTTTACTAGTATTATACAGTTAGCTCAAAGGTAGCTTCTTCTTGTCATATACTTTTGATCAAATACTTTGCACATCCTTACCAACTAACAAATAAGAAAACAATCTATCAGTAAAAATTTCGTTCATAATCAATATGTAATAGTGATAGTCAGAAACTGAGTGTAAGATGTAATGCTCTTCAAAAAAAGTAACTACAGTTAAAAAAAAGGAAGAAAATTTATTGTTTATGAATTTAGTAGTCCTGTCAGTGTCATGGGATGCACCAGCGCAAACAATTTACCATGATGAGACCATCCATCAAGGTCAGTTCATTTCAAGTTTGCTTAATGTTACTTACTCAAAGCAGCAAGAAAACCAAGTTAATTTTAGGAGTATTCATCTTCCTTCTCTTATTAGTATTTATTTATTTCACTTCTCATGCCTTCAGCAGAATAAAAGTAGAAAAAGGAAAAACAACAATGAAAACTAATGTTGAGTTCGGTTCACTTCATTTTATATGATGGAAATCTCATACAAATGGCAATAAATACCATTAGAGCTGTTTCAGTAAAATAAAATTTGAGTAGCTCTTAGTTCGTAACCTAACCTTTACTTCAGCACCCGAAACAACGACGAAATACTACGTGACAGGAACAGGCTGTAAATCTTTGACATCTTTTAATGTAGCTCAGTTATTCATTCTGCGCTTTTTAAACTCCGCTCAAATTTTGTGAAACACTTTTAAAAATATATCTTCTACCCTAGTATGTAAGCTATTTACTGCTTTATAATGAAAATCCAACACTCTGCACATAGTAAAATTTTCAAAAAATTAAAATCTCTAAGCACTTATTCAGGACTCAATCTCTAGAAAAGTCACACATAATTATCTCCTAGGAATAGAACACAATTAAACCCATAATTTCCTAAATTTAAAAAAAAGAACACTGTTGGATTTCCTGATAATTAAATCAGTTGCACCATCACTCTATTAACTTAAGTACATAAGCATACACAAGTTCACTCACTAACAGTTCCAAATTACAGACCCAACTGTGACAGAATACAACTTCAAATCCAATGATGTAACTACCACCAGCAAAGCAATACAGAACCAATGTGGAACTAGGATCTCACTGCAAGCTTCGACATTTATTATGATCCTATTGAAAAACTTATTTCTCTTATAATTCATTGTACAAATGTCACGAAACGGGTCGTCTATATGTTCGCATTTTTATACACAACGTCAATTTTTATGATTTTCTGGAAATAAATAACAAATACGAAAGCAAATATCGAACTCAAAGATATGTAATTTTGGTTACAAATTCATACATTACGGATATAACAACTTGAGGAAATGAAATAAACGTACGTATTTGAGAATCAACTTAAAGAAAATATATTATGATTCTAGCCTTCACAAATACGTACGAATACTCATCAAAATAAAAATAAAAGTTCAACCAGTCTTCATTCATCACCAGAATTTTTCAAGAATACTCATCAACATACCACCACATCCAAATTCCTTCAAATCGATAAAGCCTGAAAATTTTTTGAAACAACGGTTACGAATATCTTAAGTATTTTTTCTGAAATTTTCACCCTTAAAAAGTATTTGCACATCATGACGTCATTACTTTGTCATGACCGCAGATTTATTGTATCAATGACAAGAAGCTTCCAACCGCGAATTATACTTCATTTAAGCAAGGAAATTTAATTAACATGAATGTAAAGAACAAAACTGAGAACAACCTCTTTGATAAACTGAGGCAGAACAAAAGCAGCTCGATGTACGTCTGAATTATAATACTTGAGATTCATGCTTCTGACATCAGAATCCGATAGCACTCTCAGTGGTACAGTGACATCATGGTTCTTAAATCATTATTTTCAGTTTCCTTTATGTTTAGAAAAATTCTAAGAATACAAATTAAAACATCAAAACCGTGTAAGGACTAGAACTAACTCCATTTTTGCTCCCAATAAGATATCCAATTTGTCCACAAGGGTAAGTGGGGACAGATCCGATAGCATAAGCAACATGAGGAAATAAATTTTTGGCGAGTTTGAAAAGACCTCTGATCAGCTGTAAATCTAGCCACGGACACTCACCTGTAAAAGGTAGGAGTATTTAATACTACTATTAATAATTCATGAAGTCACATCAGTACAGAAATATTGTTCAGATTATTAAAAAAATCATTAATAGATGAAAAGATGATTGACTGCATACATTTACCTTGAGAAGAAAATACTCCATCTTCTTTTAAAGCTTCCTTCATCAACATGTAGTAATTTTTACCGAAGAGTTCTTTCGCTGGACCAATTGGATCAGATGAATCAGTTATGATAACATCAAATTCATCTTTGTGTTTCTTAAATAATAAAGTGTTTCCACACAGAACAGTATTTTTAAGTATGATACAATAGAGCAGTTATATTATTTCTGCATATAGTAAAAAATAATATTAAAAAAAATTCACTTTTATATATTCAGCACCATTGCAATAAATAACATTACACTTTGGATCGCCAAATGCTACAGACATTTGTGGAAGATGTTTTTTGGAAACATCTACCACCATTTCATCAATTTCACATAGAGTCACTGACTCGACAGTACTATGTTTTAGTACTTCTCTCAAAATAGCACCATCACCACCACCAACAACAAGCACCTAAAAAAAACCAAATCAAAATTTTTAAATAGCTATCAAGAAGTTAGTTTTACGAAACTAAAGATTTTGGAACTACACATACTGCTCTAAAAGAGCGGAATGTACTACTGCTTCCAAATAAATTATACGAAGTTGAAACTGATCTTAAAGTATGAATTTTCGACCCAAAAATTTACTAACTAGGATATCTCAACATGTTTAATATAAAAAAATAAGATAAAAATGAAATATAATTTAGAAAAACCCAAATTTTGAGGATTTGGATGAGAAAACATAGCCAAATGAGCAAGCATTTCTTGATAAGCAAATTCATCGCGTTCTGAGCACTGAATTATACCATCAAGAGCTAATACTTTGCCATATGTACTGCTGCAAGAGATAAAATTATAACTGTGAATATAATAAATTTTACAGAGTGTAATAGTATCTTAAAAAATGCTAGCATTCTTTTCAACACCAAAAATCAACCATTAAGAATAGTAAAAACTAGAAATAGGAAAAGGCAGCTTTGCCACCTAAAACCTTTCAAAAACCAAAACGTCTTGATATTTACTTCGAGCATGATACAACACTTTCTTAACTCTCAACGAAAACATTTGTCCATGCCAAGGATTATCACGCAGTCCCAAGTTCTTCCCATTCTCTGCAGTAAACCTTTACCATAATAATTACTGCGAACAATGAAAAAAGATCAAAACTAATTTGTGCAAAACTGATAAAAGATTATATGCTAACGCTTTGATAGATTACTTAAGAATAATGTTTTCAAAGTCTTATATATAGCATCATTTCTCAATCGACTTGCGCGAAAATTCATTTCGCACTAATTTCAATATCACAGAAAATCAAAACTACTAAACGTATTCAGAATGAATCAAATGAAAATATGATAAAAATGTATGAAGATTAACCACTAGCGAGTTCATCAGGAGACAGTTCTGAGAACCAGCCATCAATAAAGTCCATTTTATAATTCTGGATTCTAAAAATGCTGAAACTTATGTTTTAAAAAACGAGTAGGTAACCCAGTACAAACAGATAACATGCATAAACTGTCTTACACACAAGATCTCAAACCATAAATACTACGCAACATTCACGAAACGGGTACCATGAAAAATTAACATCCAACATGTGGGTCAATGTCAATCACATCACTCCCTCCAAATTTTACAATCTTTGTTTTTGTTTCAGTTACCACTTTTTAAAACCCACAGCAGAATATATCCTCTAGCTTTATACAACAAAAACACTTTTTGACAAATTAGTAGTGAGATGGACTTTATGTTGAGCATGTAGCATACAGTTAATACTAGCAATAATACGGCAATACTTCAGTAGATTGAGAAATTGGAAATAACAATGTTTTTAAATGTGACAAAATATGACAAAATTAAAATAAAACCAAAATATTATTTAAAAAGCTTCATAAAACAATCAAAAGTTTTTCTGTAAACAATAAATCAACAACGAAAAGCATATCGATGTTTCCAAGCAGAAAATCTAGGAAAGAATATAATGCATGTTAAAGAGATTTAACTCTGAACTTTCCAAGAAGCTGACGTTCTCTTTGCGTTAATATTGGTAAGCGTAATTCGGATCTTTCGTCTTCTAATACCAACTAAAATTAAAAACTTCCACAACAGCAATGGACAAGAATTTAGAGTCTGACATTATTTTTAGTGATTGGAATTATCGCATGCTTGCATTTGTGAGTGATTTTCTTTTTCATTTATCATGTTTAAAAGCATCAATGAAAATAAGAAAAACAATTGTATATGATTAATGACTGACGAATAAGGAAAGAACTTTAATATTGAAAAAATGAAAATTTTTAATCATTAAAAAAGATCGGAAATCTGAAATTACAATTTTTTAATGCTGAGAAGATACTCATAAATTGTAATTAATAAACATTAAAAAATTCAAAAAGATTTTTACCCCAAATTCTGCATTTTCTGCAATAGTTGTACCATAAAAATCATCTGGGAAAAGTGCCTCAACTTTTTCTTCTCTATTTGGTGCAAATTGAATGCGAATATCATTCCACGCCTGCACAATAAATAGTATATTACTACACTATAAAGCATAAATTATATGAAATGACTTTCAAACATGTAGATCTTAAATTTACACCTAAAATCCAGAAAACGACTATAAAAACAGGTCAACTAATTTCAGGGAATACTTTTGCAATACTATGTCACAAAATTTTTAGAAAAAATAAAGTTTATAAAAAATAACTTTCTGTTGCCCTATCTGATTTGAAATTATCTCGTACCCTATAATGTAGATATTCTTCATTCATACTTCTTGATTGTATCCATGATAATTCGCGTAACATTTCCATATTTGTTGTGATTTCCTGCACTGTTAAGAGCAAAGATTTCACTACTAATTTTACAACATCAGCAAACTGTTTTTGAGCATTATATTTAATGAATTTGTTTTCAGCAAAGATCTTGAGAAACTTCTATTTAGAAATACTTTGTTTTTCGATTGATCAGAACGTTCCAGTAGCATGTTCAAAAGACGTTTAATTCTGTCGGTTATTATAACGATAATCAGTGAGGCATTCAAAATCCAATATATAAAGATAAAAAATATAGAGAATCTAATAGAGACATAAAACTGAAAAAACTTATAGTAACTGGATAGTAGTAACATTTGTTCAATATAGATAATAACATTAGTAATTATTTACTTTCCAGATCGTACCGAAATTAGAGTCAATAAAACCTTGCAAAGTACCTGAGATAAAGTAGGTTTGCTAGTTTCTTCATATTGATTAAAATGTATCATTTCTGGTTTTGTTTTATTCAAAGTCTGTAGTAAAGAATTTCTAAGCTAGTAATAAGGAGTTAACATACTGAAAATAAGAGAAGTTTGTTTTATAATTAAGAAATCAAGCATATAATGTTTTATTTTCTATCACTGACTTTCATAAATGTATTTTACTACACAATTAGCAGGGATAACTTTTCTTGTTACTAAAACTAATAACCATAAGTAAGTTGATAATATCCACTGAAGTATAATTTGAACTCACGGGATCGACCTTTTTAATTTTTTGCAAAACATGAGCGTTTATAGATATAACCATCTAGAAAAGTTTAAGAACTTTAAGTGAATGCAGCATGGCACTGCATATAGTTTACGGAAAGTAATTTATAGTAGTGGATTTAAACATGTTTCATACATGGTAATACACAAGAATTATTGTAATTTCAACACACTATCTCAATACGAGCTATACTTCGTTTTTCCTTAATTCAACTATCACCATAAGTAATATGATAATTTTCATCTTGATAAGATAATCATCATATATTAACCACTGAATGCTTTAAAAAACTCACCGTTGTACTCAAATCGAATAAGTCATCACTTGTAACATGTTTATATTCCTGCAACATGCATTGTCATGTTGTTTAAATTTGCTTACTATTAGTTTATCGATACTTCACTCATAACACTTATGAGTGGAATATTGATAAATTATTTACCAATACTCCTTGTCATTTGCAAAGTATAATACAAGGGAATAAAAAATAATAATAACACAGATTTTACTCAAGTACCAGTAGTATTCGCCGTCACACTAACCCGACTTTCTGTCATATTTGCAGCTAATTCACAGCTGAGCTAATCAAACAATGATTTGTAACCCAAAATTAATCGATTCTTATAATAAATTCCCATTCATATTCAAATAGAGCTGAAACACCTGCTGCTTGATATTATGACCACACCAGTTAATTGTCTCTATGCTAACGACAAATATAATACTGTGGATTTGTTTAAATATATATATAGATATTACTAAATATTTCAAGTCCTTGCTTAAATGTTTTATTAAATATTTGGAATACTAAAAATCAAAAAATGATGGGCTCTATGTTTTAATTCCTCAAAAATTATTCTTCTAAATGCTCATAATGATAAAATGCTGTTTTATTTCCATAAAACTTGATATAATTTGAGCTCCACGACTAACAAATTGCCTGCAAAAGAACTATTCATAGAAATACAGGAAGGAATTCAATGACCATCACAAATCCTAAAGGCAAATAATTTGGAATACTGATACCAAGTGCAAATAATTATGACGATATCACTCATACAAAAATGTCTGATTAGTAATAAAACTATTAAAGCATACAGCATCATCTTATGAGCAATATAACATTAGTAGATTACATAAAATAATAACTGCAAAAACACGGAGTAACAATTGTTAGTGATTTCCAAATTTTAATCATAAAAGAAATGCTTGAATTTTATTGTTAGCAACAGATTATGAATAATATTTTTCCTGTATTAAAGATTCTGTTAAAGATCTGGATTAAAGAATTTCATTTTGAAAAGAAACATTTCAATACTAATCAGCTAACTAATGATATCGCAACTTGAACTACTACAGTATTTAGAAATGACTAACTAGAATTGAACAACTTTCAAATTACCTTTGTTCTCATACCCTTGAATCATACGTTTTGCGCTATCCATTACGAAAAAATCTGAGGTAAGCTAAAAGAAACAACGACAGAATAAATCAAATGAAAAAAATTAACATACGCAAAATTACAGCATAAAAAAATACAAGAACTACTGTATGATGATAAAATGAAGCGTGTAATGAGTCAAAAATTGACAATATAATTATACAAATAAATATATGCTCATTAATGACTCAATAGAGTTGTTTAAAAAATAAATCATAACGAAAGAATTTAAATCCTACAGCACATTACTGAACAATATATGAGAATTAATAAAATTCTAGAATGAGTTATAATAACGCAAACAATGAACCTTATGCTTTGTTTGCGACAACTATATCCCCGGATCCCTGTTTTGGTGCGCATTCTGAACAGTACCATCTTCCTTTAGGTTTTTCAGTGACATTAACACAACCATAGTGAAACCATTCGTAACGGCACGTTGGGTTGTCACATGCAATCATCGAACCATATCCTTTCTAGAAAGTATTGGAATAAAAATCCAAGGCTAGTGTAGCACTTTTCCAATTCCAAACTATACTGACTACAACCCTCATAAATAAAACAATTCCGAATTTTCAGATATTTATAATGAAAAATTTTAACAAATGGTATTTCAGCAAATTTTATGCAAAACATTGAGTCTAAAAAAGTATGAATTTCAGTCAACAAAAAATAATAACTGTATTTTACATAACGATCCAGTTAAATTCACAATCTTTGAAAAATTTCGGAAACCAACGTCAAAGATTTTTAAACCTCTTCCATTTTCTGTATCTCATAACAACAATTCCCATATTTTCTTCAATTACTCTAATATAAATGATTGCGACTATTTAAAGTTTTATAAATTTACTGCATATTATCCTTTACAACAGTAAAGGAATAACACAGAAAACCGATACGTGATATATATGAAATAGGACAAAAATTTCAATCATGGAATCACAGGTTTTAAATAATCAAAAGAAAAAAACCAAAAAGATTATTTCCATTTCTTGCATATTTATATATGAACAACTTTACATGATATATAAATATTTATTGGATATATCATGCAAGTTAATCGTTAAATGAATATAAAAGGACAAACTCTTCATAATCATACCAAGATTGAAGTTTTATTTCGCATACGTATATAATTAAGAAAACTGATTCAGTTTCTCTATTTATAGTAGCATCTGCTGACTTCTATATAACTGACTGATAATGAAAAAAAACTGACTTTATAAACGCTCATTAGTTTGTCTTCCCATAGTAAGAAATGAATAAATGCAACATGATTACAAAATTTCTCAAAAAACACCTTTCAAATAACTACCATCAAAAAATGAGTAGGATGGAAGAAATCGTACATGTTTAACAATTAATCTCTCTTTAGCATCCTTTTATTTACTTGACTTTACTTTGAAAAACTAAACATGAATGAGATCAGAAAAACTGTTCTATCTAATAAAGTAAAATCAACCTGAAAAATTATGAAATTATTTCAAAATTATTATTACATAAAAATAAAACAGTTACCATATTTCGTAACTGGAAAAATAAAGTGATCGGAATAGCAATGATATTTACCTCACGGCAGAAACACCAAACACGTCGATCTGAATCAGATTCATCATCACTTCCTTGAGCTTGCTCTGGTGAGTGTGAAGTATGGCTCCTCGCACGACGTTCATGGCGCTGCATGGTATACAACATTTCTTGAGCTCTAGACGTTAATCTATGAAAAAAATTAATTAAAAACCAATTTAAATTGAAGTTGAGCAAAACAAATTCCACACAGGACTCAAAGAATACTGATTGATCCTACAAAAATTGAGAGAATTACTTCCTCGGGCGACCATGTCGACTTTCTTGTGCAGCTAGTGACATCATTTGTGATCCATGAGCAGCATGCCCCGATGTTCCAGCATTGTTCATCTTAAATATTTATTATATTTTTTATCGTCTACTATTGTAGTCAAAATCAATGAAACCAACTCTAAGTTCTGGACAACTGCATGAAAAAGCAAAAAAATACTTAAACACGAGTAATTCTCAATACAGGACACTTTCAGCTTAACATAACTGAAGAGTCTCAACGTAACACCTAGAATGATGAAACTAATGAAGTCCTTATCAAAGATATTATGCAAACTCCACCTCCACTCAAAAAGCATGTTGTTATCAATTCTTAAACTATCATGTAAAATATGAGCAAGTCGTAACCCATTTTCATTAAAAGATATGACATAATGTAATGACTTAATAAATTTATATGAGAAAGCAATATGTCCACAATGTGTGAACATATGTAGGATGGTTATATTTTGGTTGTTTCATTTGAGAAATTTTTAAGTGAGAAATAATGAAATGTTAATGAATACTATGAGAAAATTTGAAAGCAGAGGTTACAAACATCAAACACTTTGAAGATTTATTAATTTCTTACGCTAGCGCTTGAAACGTTTTTCGAAGAATGCATCGAGTACTGCCCCTGCGAAGAACCAGACTGAACTGAATTTGATATAATTAAACCATTGCCTTCGAATTTTTCTTTTAAATTAACAAAAAATTCAAAAAATAAATCTTATATAAGAAAATAAATTCTTGCTTAACTAGAGTAAAGTAATATGACTTTATAATGTCTGAAGATTGCGGCGCAAAAACTTTATGAACTTATTTTTATCATGAATTCACCTTAAAATTTATTACTATTAAATTATTGAAATTTTTTAAAAACTAGTTTACTCTAAAAGCAAGATGAGTTTATAACTTTGTTACATAACACACAAACTACACAAAACTTCCAGATACAATACTGAAATGAACAATACCTGACACAAGTTGAGCTTGATTTGTAGATGATGAATGAGAGTTGTTGACAATACCATTTTTATGAGAATTGACGAGTGAACGTTTCTGCAAATTTTATTTCTAAGCAAAAGCAATAAATATAGAGTGAAAATCCATAAAACTTTCTGATATCAAATTATCTAAAATTTGGCAGCCATGCAGGGAATACAACATTTAGACTTTAACGAAAATTTTAAATTAGTAGCAGCAATCTCTAATGTTTGACGTATGCTTTACTTGCTGAAAATTCTATACTTCTACAAAAACTACCGAAACAATCTACATTGCTTTCTTCTAACTCAGTGAGTTTAGGCATTGAAAATAATCAACTAAGGAAGTCTGATAATGTTACGGTATTCCTTACAACAAGAGTACTACAAAGTGAAAAATGTTCACGTAACGTTAAAAAAGTGCTTCCCTTCTTAGTTAGAAAACTAAGCACAAGCGACTAATCAATTTTCCAAACATATAGTGACAATTATTGGAATCCCAATACACATAGAAAGAGGATCCGATCATTTTACAAAAGATAAGAAATGAAAACACTAGCAGCTAATAACTATCAATAGTCAAGTTAAAGTTAGTACATGGCAGTAGTGTCAATAACTTTCATTTCTACATCCGTCATAAGAAAGAAGTAACTCCAAGATGAATGTTAATAACCAATAGTATACAATTATAATGAAAACAAAAAATTCCTTTTTTCTCCGCCAGTTGCATAAAATCTTGATTTCCTTTTTTGTATTCGAATAACTATGTTTGGCATCTGTTTGCGATTCTAGAACTGTTGACTACGATGTTATTAAGCATTACTAATCATTGCTAAAAAGAACTACGATTACTTACAAAAAATCTGTAATGTCATCCTATAAATTAGAAATCGGCCTCTTAGAAAAAATACTTCCATTTTTTTCATTTCACATTGCTATTAAATCGGAAGCACGAATACTGATAAGTGAAAATAGCTAAGGAGTATTGAACAGTAATAAAAACATCCATAAAACTAAGTAAATGTTACCATGAAAAAGACTAGAATCATAAATTTTTTATGATATCAGCAATTTACAACTGCTTTACTAAATGTTTTGGCACAAAAATTCAAAAAATGTCCAGTGAAATTAGCAACGTTTGTTTGCTTTCAATTAACGCTACCATTAAAAGACAGAATAGTATTCCCTGATACGAATTCGAATAAATTTTGAAGTGTAAACTTATTGTTGATAATGACAAGAAGTATTTATAAACTGAATTATTATGGAGTCAGTGTTTAATTAGCTTATTTTACTCTTGAGTGCCTTGAAATAAAGTTTGCTGGTTTCAGTTCATAACTGAATTTATTTAAATCTAATCGAAAATCTTAGTAATTCATTTCTAGTACTTCACAGTACATAATAGATAAAAGATTTCGCATTATTCTGACCAAGCGAATATAGCAATAGGGTCGCTATTCCAGTCAACTCACCACAATTACCTTCAGCTGAGGAAAATCTGAATTTCGTTCACCACCAGAGTTGTGTATTCGATTATTTGATTCCTCTTCTTGTGCCCCACCTAATGAATGATTTGCATTTTGCTGTTGAGAAGTCGAATCAGAACCCAAGTCCCGATTTGTTCTATCTAGCTGTCCTAAAATTCAGTTTTAAATGATGAAAATTTTATATTTTAACAGATATCATAAATGCAACAAATATAAATCTAAAAAAATGCTCACAGAATTTCCAACAGATAATAATAAGAAAAACAAAAACAAAAACTAAGACCTCGCTGTCCACGTAATGAACTTGACGTCTCAGATAATTGACTTGAATTTCCATTCATTGAGCTAGCAATATTAGCACTAACATCTTTACATTTTCGCTTTCCTGTAATTACAAAAAACAGCTTTCGATTCGAAATTCTTTACATACTTTTTGTCCATCAACTTTTTAGCAGGGCATAAATATGGTAAACATACGTTCTTTGCGCTGATGAAAAATACTTTTTTGAACATCATTGAACTCTGCAAATTAAACTAACGTTTGAAAGAAAAAAAAAGAATACATCAAAAAAAAGTAGCGAATAAAACTGAAACCAATGAAGAAAAGAAGTTAATGCTCACTTTTCTCGATCTGCTCAGTAATTCCTGGATTATCAGCTTCCAGTTCTAGCTTGAAATTTACAATTTCCTTGTTTAATTTCTGGCTATACTTGACCAACAATGAATGACATATATCTAAGATAGCTACCTTCTCATCCGAAAGCGCTTTCGTTTGTTTATAGAGCTATAAGAATTAAAAATTCCACCAACGTGTGCATAGCTCTGACATTACTATACATTACATCTCCAATGTAAACAACAAACCTCCGTAATATCTTTATAATGTTTTACTCTTGCGTCTTGAGGAAAACTTCTACCAGCAGAAAAAAATTCGTCTCTCTGTTTGTTCGCTCGTTCATGCATTTCTGGAAAAACACGTTTGAGTTATACACAGACGAAGTCCAGACCTAGCATAATAATACACTGCATCATTTCTAAAACTGAGAATTCACATAAGTGTATTACCCTGTTCCTTTCTTCGCCTATACAAAAAAGGTGAGGATACAAGAGAATAGGACATTTCTTATGCAACTGTTCCGGACTTATTATTTTCAACCAAAAAGAAAATGGAAATCTTAAAGCACTCACGCTGCGCTTGGAGGTCCAACATCCGAACCTCAGTACTTCTATCTCTTAGCTCTCCTGGTAACTGATCAAGTACTGAAAGAATGACTGCATTCTTGTAAAAGCAACTTCAAAAACACGAGAATCAATGTCTTAAGCATGACTTAACTTACATTCTAAGAAATCCTCCAAATATAGCATTTCTAAGTTCTTGTAACTCGAATAATACTACTCCATAATTTTCGAATCAGTTTGCGAATAAAAGTAGGATAATAAAATTAATAATAACCTCTAATCTTCTGAATTGCTTGTTTACACAGACAAGGAAATCAGCAGTACTTCAAACAATCTTCAGCAATTTATCAGTATTATCAACTAAAAATAATGGTGAAAATAAAACTATCTTTATTGGCAGACTGTAGTCCTAAGAGAATGAATAATAAAATCTGAAGATTCGTCCAAAATAAAGTATCTTCTTTCTTCAAATTTATCATCTATCAATCACGTGAGCAGGAAGAGTTTAGCGACAGTGCAGCAGCAAAAGTACGACTGTTCGATAATGGAATAAATTTAGCAGTGAAAGACTTTTTCTGGAAGAGAAAGCAGTTGTGATTCCGGTAAACTTGACTGATCCGAACTAAAAAAATATGCTCTTTTCTGAATACAGTGTAAGCAGAAAAAAATACCTCTTTGAAGCGCAACAATTTTAGATGATAAAGACGCATAACTAATAACAATTTATTACGACACATTTACACTATACAAATATATATGAAGCATACAACTTCCGTAATTATTAAAAAAGAGTTCACTAATGCAATACACAATTTCTGACGTTATGAACAGACGACGACATGATGTAAACCATGTTAAAAAAAAACCAGATTTAACTATTTCATATGCATGAAACTTCCAACCATTAATCTAAAGGTTCGAAAGTATAATTGGTAATAGGATAAATACGTGGATCAGTAAATGGATATGCTCGCTTGATATCGTAAGGATATTGCTTCAGCATCTAAAAACAATATCCTGTTCAAAATCAAACAAATCTATGAAAAAAACTACTTAAAAACTTCTGTTAAAAGAAATAAGATATGGAATTCATGACTATTCTCATGTTTAAAAATGCAGTGAACTTACAGCATCGTTTTTCCATTTTCGACCTTTAGGCCATGTTTGAATTGAAAACCAACAGAAAAGTAGTGCTGGTATTAAGTGACGGCACAAAATTACCGTGTTGGTCCATCTGAAATCCCAAGATTTGTCACTGTGTTGAAGAGTAACTACACACTACACTCCATATAATTCAAAAAGGTACAGAAAAAGCATACAAAGAAGTTTCCTCATCGTTGAGACTATTATATGAATCCCGATCGCTAGTATGCATAATTGCGTGAATTTCGAGCTGAAATTCATTAATTCGAATTGTGCCCACTACATCAAGCAAGATAAAATTGGAAATATATTCATCCCCAGAAATGAGGATGTTGCAGACACTCTTCTCAATCCTTAACAGATAAATCAAAGTAGCACATCCATGAGATTTCTAAGAATCTTCATCATCACAGATAACATATCAAAATCATTCTGTTCTTAATTGAATGCTTAAAAACTCGCAGAGCACTAGTCCCTAACAATATGGATAACTATTCCTAATTCTATTTGATCAACAGAATTTTGCAATGAGTAAAAATATGTTACAGAAATATGAATAATTTAGTTCAGCAAGTATAGCAAAAGTAATCTTAGCAAAAATTAGTTTGACATATATGCAATAAATGAAGAAACAAATTTTCAACTAAGAAATTGAATCATTTAAATGACTAACACCTTCACCCCAATTTCTTCTGTAATGAGGATCGCTCCAATTTTCATGTGGGTCCTTGTGATCATATGTTACACAACCATAATCCGGGTAATTTCCGGCATATTTATAATAATCATCTTTGTCATACGGTCTGCAAAAGAAGATCAGTATATATAATAGCTTAGTGTATTTTTCAACTGAAAAAGTGACTTATTTAAAGTGGTAAAGAGGTATTTAAAATTACAGGCAATAACGAAACAAACTTGTAATCTTCTGGCCTCATCCCATATTTGATGGCTGCAGCTCGTCGTTCCTCTTCATTTTTTGGATATTCATCCGGAGCGTGGTCACGAGGAAACCAACCATCTATTGTTAAAGGTCCTCTTTCTAAAGAACAAACCTACCATAAGTATTGATATAGTAACTTAACCTTTCGAATACCGAAACAAATTCGAAGTAACCGCCAAAAATCACTTACTGCCTGCATAACGCGACGTGTGAAGTAGACGAAAAGAAGTTACGACACTTCGCAGTAGTACCATAACGAAACAGCAGAAATCTGAAACATGTCATATTTTTAAGAAATTTTTCTTGCATGATCTCGTGAGCTGCTACCGATGACCACTATATGAGCGAATGACCAACACGTTTACGCTTGCAAGAATCAAATACCACTAGATTCGAACAAAAATACTTCAGAATCTAATATGCGTCTGATCACTACACAACAATTTTGTTGTCTGTACCTCTTATAAACAAAGTTCATTTTATCAACTTTTAATCAGGTTTTAACAGAAAACAAAAAGAATGTGTAAACTGAGAGAAATAGGAATATGAGAAAAATATGAGGGCTTGATGAAGTATAAGTGTATGAGAAGAGAAGGAAAAAAAGTTGTAAATAATATGAGAGAGATATAAAAGCATGCAAGTAGCGAAAAGAATGGAAAATGAATAACAAACAAAAGTTAATCAAAAATGATATATATTAACACTTCTTCAATGTTATTTATTGAAGTATAGTGTAAAATAAGTGTGGAGAAGTCAGAAGTGACACTTTGAAAAATAGCAAAGTATAAAAAATAAAAATTAAATTATACTTAATATTTTTCATACCAAATTAGATAGAGGAGAAGAGGAATTAACACATTGCAATGAACAATCTAGCCTAGCCCATCACATAATTGATATGATAAATGATATTATTTATTATTTGTAAAGATTGAAACTTTTTCTTATAAATAATTAAATGCAAAAGTTTCACATTCTGTTGCTTGAGTGATTGTTGAGAGCTAAAGTGTGAAAAGCATCTGAATAATGCTTCTTGATAAGGGTATACACTTCTGAATGATTGTTTATCATTGATAAGTGGCCACAATTTCGAATTTACAACAAAATAAGTATGCAGAGTTTTTAGAAGTTTTAGTAGTGTTACTATTATTTTAAGATTAATTTATTTCTTTCGTTTTTTTCTCCAGCAAATCTTAAGTTATTTTTTGTTGATGATTTAAAAATGTTTCAGTTGAATACTTTGTATCTTTGTTAATTGTAATGAGGATGTTGCATGACTTTGATTGATTTAATCTTTATCTGATGATAGTATTATACCAATTATGTTTGTATGAAAAAGTGTTGCTCAGAGTGATTAGTTATTTTTTTCATATGACAATGCATTTTTTGTTTTCGAGTTGAATAAATTAAAAGCACACAATATGCTAAATGATAAGTAAACGCATCTTTGCTAAGTAATAAATTTGGTAATTATAAGAAATTCTTTTCTTAACTCTAATATTTTATTACTATTATTATTTGAATTAATAAATCGTTAAATGATTAGTAATGTATTAGTAAATTTTATATATGCACCTATTTGGGCCTCTGCAAGAAGTATCGTCTAAAAGCATTTCCACGCTTGCGAAGCTATTCTGTTCAGAAGGTCGTCGCGATTGAGAACGTTGAGATCTGAATGGATACGCGAGTGAGAACTGCAATCAGAATAAAAGCGGATCGACAGGATATTATGATACACAATAAGAAGCGACGTGAAGTAATCCTGATAAAGGTTGGCATTACTAGTCAGGACAGGTTGACAGCAGTCGAGAGCGAGAAAAAAACGCAAATATGACCTACTTACTGATAACTTTGGGTCAAGATCAAAATAATTCCGTATGTGATGACTTGGGATGAGATTGTAACGAACTTCCACAAATGCTATGCGGAGGAGATCAGTCTATCTAATCACGTCAATGCATACATTCAATCGACAGTTTTCAAGAAGACGCTCGAGAGCATCTCCTTCGAGAATCGATATGGATTCTATGAGGACGAAGCGAGAACGATGAGTACAGCAAATCTGAGCGCGGGACAAGTTCAGCCAGAGTGCCGAAATACGATTCAGCGCCAGAACCAATAAAGCAAAGATTGAAACTAACCTCCACATTTTATTTATTTATATATATTTATATAAGCAATAAATAAATGAATACCTGTATATCTTGATAATATAAAAATGACTGCATTTTCAATTGAATAATATAATTTTACATGAAGTAATGAGAGTATGAACTGCATCAGATCACAAATTATTGAAGAATATCAAAAAGTAATAGTGCTCGAAATGTGATTGATCAAGAAATGTTCATACTAGACAAGTCTAGTCGTTATTTCCTGATGATCATTTATATTTCTGCAAGGTATGATTGCATTTTGAACAGCTGTTCTGCTGTCCTTTCAAATGATTACTTTTATCAGTTTGTTATTCATATTTTACTCTCTGCTAAGTTTTTTTCTAAGGAATATTTTTTAATTTAATGCTTTTTAAAACTATTGTTTTATTGATTTTTTGTATGCACTAAATTTGCATCAATTTACTCCCATTTTCATAAACAGAAAAATAAATAAATTATTTTAACCTTTGAACTGTTCAAAAGAAAGCTTGTCATAATTAAGCTTATTAATACTCAGTGTGCATATTATTTGTTAACATTTTTAGTACAAAATCAAGAATAACCTCATATAGTGCTAGCAATAATGTTGACATAATTAAATAATGCAAATTATTTTTTCAATTACTTAAATATTTTGATTAATGAAAAAGTAAGAATTTCATTAAAAATCTCATCATTAATACTTTCACTGCATTTTTACACTATACAAATCTACAACATCTTATTTAAATGAAAAATTTTGCAAATGTAACAAAAAGTAGTATAAATATTCAATTCTTAATTACTTTATTAATTTTTTGAAATATTTTTGGCGCCAAAGTCTGTTATTTTGTTACTTTGTTGTCCTAACCGCTTATTCATATTCTTTTTCTCTTATGTACTTTTCAAATTTTATCTTTTTTGTATGCTTTGTGTTGAAGTCAGTATTTTTGAATGCCTAAACTTGAATATTAGTTGAAGGCATTTTTGTTGATTCATTGAAATTCTGCTCATCAAAATTAACTTTTATTACAAATTACTTTCCTCTAAGCTTTTCCTTTTAATTTGGCCTGAATGCCTTTGTGAGTTAAAATTTTTTATGCTATAAAAAAAATAATAATGAAACATTTTTTTGTAAATATTAACAATTTGCTTGTTTTTAATGGAAAAACTTGCAATTGCTTGAAAATAGCAAAGTCTGACATCTTAATGAATTAAAAATTCTATTTTGTAGACAATAATTTGTTCAACTTTTGATCAAAAGCAAATTTATGCATGTGATTGCCAATTCCATTTTTGTTCATCTAAGATTAAACATTCGAACATAATTTCTTAACACTAAATTTTGTGTCTTTTTTAGTAATAAAAATACGTATGAGCTAAATTAAATACAAGTTTATTTAAATAAAACTTCACGAAAAAATAACAAAAATTCAAAATAGCTAACTAGAAGTATGAGCTTTTCATTCAAAAAAAAAAAAGCTAAAAATTTTTAAATAATGCTTTAGAGTAATTGTGTATATTTTGATTAAAAATATATGACATATTTATGTACCAAATTTTTGTTTTGCTTCTAAAATAGTACAAACAAAATTCAAAATTATATTTTTCTATTAAAAATAATTCTGATGTCAAATTTTGTGTACGCTAATTTGCTGCAAAAATTTGTGAAAAATTTTTTTTTGTTCCTTTTTTAATTTGTGTTTTTTTCAACAAAATATTATAATTATTATAATAAATAAGTTCATTAAACAAACGCGTTAAAATTTTCTCTCAGATAAAATTGCTCCAATTTTTGACACAAATTTGTAAGACAGCTTTTATAATAAGTAATCAAAGGAGAAACGTATTATTATCGTTCAAACAGTTTCTTATTCTTTCAAATTTTTATTTTTTGAGTTTTTAGCGTAAATTTTTTTAAAAATTTTAATAAATATCGTTGTTTTCAATTGTTTTATTTTCATTCGTTTGAATTTGAATATGAATTTCACTACTGCATTGAATTACTTTATTAAATAGCACATTAATTCTAAATTATACATAATTAATTATCAACTTTATATTATTTCTGGGCCTTCTAACGAATTCACATTTTGAATAAAAAATAATTTAAATTTTTTCTGCGACTATTTTAAATCAATCTATTTTGATTAAAATAATGAACCAGCATAAACAATGAACCATCAGTGTAAATTTATTAAAGTGATTAAATTAATCTAAATTTGATCAATCTAGAAAACAATCTTATTCAAAAATTCTACACTTATTTGTAACAAAAATATTGATCAAAAAACTAAAAGTAATTTTGTCGACGAAGTTTGAAAATTAAGTAAATAATGAACAGTACATAGAAGTGAACTTTAAAGTAAATATTAGACATTAAAAAAAGTAAATCAAAACTGTAGATTAGCCTCCAATTTAATCAAATGCGTGAATCATGGAAATAATATTTGAATAATTTATTCATAATATTTTTGTACTTAATAATTTTGCATGTAATAGAAACAAAATATATGGTAAAAGATTATGAATGCTTTGCACTTATTTTATTTCAAATTATTTTATTATTCTAGCTTGTACAGGCACTTATATGTAATGAAAGCTTGAATTTATTAAGCATTAGTCTTTTGGAATTAATGTTAGAATATTTTGTTTCAATTTTATTTTCGCTAAATTTTTTCTTACTGTAATGAATTAATTTTTATTTTGTTTTTGTGATCAATTACAAATCATATAAGCATATATTGCTAAATAATAGAAGACAAATATTTTTGAATTGAAATGAAAAATTTAAAATGAAATGAAGCATATATCTGTAGCGATAGTTAATATGCTAATTTTCTTTCACAATTTATGATATCAGTCAAAAAATCTGTGTATAAATCATAATGATTGAAGTAGACAAGTCAGACATTTTCAGATAGTACAGTAATGAACAAATTTTTGAGTTTTTCAGTCAATTTGCTTATTATATAATACGTAATTGCTACTTTATTTGCTAGTAATATTCAAGAAATAAGTTAGAATAATTTACATTGCGTTCAAGAAGTAATATGAAAATATTATTAAGCACTAAAATTGAATATTTTTGAGACAGTGTGATTATAATATGCAAAATTAAAATTTTACAATCAATCAAGCAATTTTTTATTGCATAAATAAGCAATGAAGTATTATTGCAGTTGAAAATTGATAATAATTACTTAAAATATTTTTGGCTATAAGTAAATATTTGACTTCTTTCTTTCTAATTGCATAAAGTAAAAACTTGATTTTTGCTTAAAATTCTATATCACTTTTTAATTACTATCTATTGATAACACAATAAATGTTTCTAAAAAAATATTTCTCTTACAACTATTTTCTTTTTCAATAAATAAATTATTTATGTCAGATGCAAACATTCTGGTGTTATTTTGCTTTTAATGTGAACATTTACCATAATTTCTTACGGCTTACGATATTTAAGAATACCATTTGAATTTGTACATCTAACCTAATTGACAAATTTTTTCATTGCACAAAATTATCGGTTAATGTGATAAATTTCACTAAAACGTTTGTTTTTTATTTTTCTATTATTTTTTTTATTAAAAAATGAAAAAGGTAATTGAAAAAATGTAATTGCTTGTTGAGCTCATGAAAAAACAATACATTATTTTATTTTTGTTCTATTCTCATTTTTTGTAATTTACTTTTTTTTTTTTCAAAATCGAATAAATTTTAAAAGTTACAATTTGAATATATACTTCAAGAGCTTTATTTCTGCAATTGATAATAAAAGAAAATATTATCCTGAATCTATGAAAGATAAACAAACTTCAAATCCAACTAAAAATATTACATTATTTTGTACTTGTTTGAAAATACAATATCAGTCTGTTTTTAAATAAACAAATCTTTTTTGAATAAATAAGTAAATACTCATTTTCTAATTTTCTACATTTATATTTGTATCTATACACTTTGTTATTTTGAAAACACGTTTTTCGTACCCTTACAGTATTATATGTTACTTTTTGCTCCAATCACCACAAAATGTTACTTTTGTAGGGATAAATTGATTAACTGAAGTTGTTCAAAATTTATTACAATTCATATATGAATTAATTGATGGAAATTCAAGATTTATGCCCTCAATTTTTTAAAATAATAAGTCATAGTCAAAAGTATCGATGTTTTACAACATTTAATTAGATTGATATTTGGCTATTTTTTTTTTAATTAAGCTGCTTCATACTTTTTTCGAGAAATTTGTTACAATTTGTGATGGCTTTGCTCAGTGCTTATTTATTATCTCATAACTAATGCAGTTCAATGTAGTAATTTCTGGCAAGAAATTTTGGAAAACTTTTGAATATTCAGTCTGATTCGTTTGAAATTTGATAGCACTAACTTATTTATCAGTATTGCTTCTTATTTTCTATTCTTTATCAATTTTCAGTTTTTCACTTTTATATTTGTTGAAGTAAGCAGTCAAAAAAATTAATGAGCTAATCATTTGTTTTTTCACTTATATTTGTATAATTTTATCAAATTACAAAAAATTTTTTGATATATATCAGTACTTTACTAAATTATTGTTACATATTAATAATAATAAGCATTTGATAAAATTGTTAATAATAAATAATAATAAACGTAATAATAATAATTACTATTAGTAATATAAATATTATAATTATTTTTATTATTATTGCGGAGAAATAATTCAATAATTCTTTCCATCTCAAAACTGTTAGGAGCAATTTAAGAGTATGCCTGGAATGAACATTATATTTTTGTTTTTTTTTTCTGACATGCTATACAAAAATGTTAATTTTAATAAAATTAGTGATGTAGAAGAAATATTGTGTGTTATTTCTACTATAAAAATGACACAATTAAAGAGTCATCATTATTTGTAACCGTTTTTAACCTCATTAACGGCAAACTTTCTAAAGTTAAAAAATTTGTTTGCAATTAATGAGGATTCCAATTTTCAGTAAAAATATCTACATCTAAATGACAAAGTCATTGCTAGCATTATAACACAATGCAAAATATTGCTTCTGATCTGATCTTTTTGATAATTGCACTTTTTTTGCATAATTTATATTTCTTTTTATAGTATCTAATTATGTACTTACCTATATGTTATTTTAATTAAGACAATTTTTTTTTTTGCTTAATTCAATTAAAAAAGCAACATGCATTTTTGTTTCATAGCATACAAAATAGCAAATGAAATGATCTCTTTTACACAAACAAAATGAAATATGCAAATTTGCTTTTCTCTACAATAGTAGCACATGTAGTAAAATTCTTTACACTGCAGTCATGTGCATTAAATATGAATAGATAATATTATGCAAATTTTTTTTTGCAGATAAATAGAATAAGAATAAGTATTCAAGTTTATTTTTGATCATGCACAACAAAATCGAAACATGCGAGTTAATATTGCATTACAAATGCAACAAATATGTAAGTTTAATCAGAAAATAGTTCAAACAAAGTAGTATGTAAATTGCGTAACTTTTTTATTGCTAACTAATAACAGCTATTTGCTTAGCTCACAGAAGTAAATATTAAAAGTTTTGTTATTAAAATTAGAAAATAATCTTTTTGTTATAAATTTTCATTCTATGAAAGGGTAAGAGAATGAAATTTTCGTCGCTTGGTCTCATCGTTGTCCTTCAAAACGAGATCATCAGTAATAGAATTGTTCTTGATTCACAACAAATTGTTCCTAAAATGACAATTCTACAATGAATAAAATTGCAGCCAAGTATAAAGTAAATAATGTAAGTTAATTATGGCTACAATTTATGATTCAAAAGTATTATTGATATTAGAGACAGTAAAAATTTATATCCTTCAAGTAAGTAACGGATGAATGTAGAAAATTTTACTGAACAATCAACTTAATCTTTACTTTTATTTGTTGAAAAAAATGATAAAAATGCAACGTTATTACCCATCATCATTTAATTAATTGTCTATTTTTTGTCCATTATTCCATCTCTCATCCAACTTATTACCAAACAATTAATTATTTCAGTTTTTTAACCAATAATTCCAATTTCAAATTATGGTTAAAATTGTAATTGTATTAATAAATTTTAAGTTAATTTATTCATATTTTTAGTGTTGAAAAAATGTCTATTTTTATCACTCTTACCAGCCAACAATATTTATGCCATAGTTTTTTTGCTTAGCTTGAAACAATTATAAAATAATAACATTATTTATTCTATTTTAGTATGAAATAATCGTATACTACAAATTGCTGATCTTTACTTAATCCTTCTTTTTTTTAGCTTTTTCCTTGAAATATGCATAAAGTAAAAAACCAAATCATAATGAATTTACTTTTGCTATAAATGTCATTGATTTGTGATATTGAAAAACTGTAATTAGCTTAGGACGATTAATTTTAAGTTTAATGACTAATTTTGAAAAATATAATTGAAAGGTATGATAATGATGTACTGTTTTTTATAGGTAAATGCAAAATAAATGGTATTTTGTTGTGAGCTAATTTTAAACTACTTTTTTGCTTTGTATCTTAGCTTGCAATGATAACGTATGAAAACTTTTTATATTTCAGCAAATGCTATAATCATAAAGTATGCTAAAGAGTGAAAAATGAAAAAAAGAATTTTCATCTTTTAAAGTTTTTGGAATGAAAAAAAAATTTTTGCAAAATCTTTCACTCACTTCAATGCATATTAATTTTTTGTATTAATTTGAATAAAAGTATATTTTATTGAATATTCAATAAATTTGTTGCTTAAATTTATTAAGCTACTTTTGCTAAAATTTTGTATTGACAATAATATACAGTTCAGTGATGACAAAAAAAAAATAGAAAAAAAAAACAAGCTAAGAAAAACTTTTTTTCTTTTTACAAATACTCACTCTCATTGCAATAATATTTACTCTCATTGAGATGACAATTTCAAACTAAAATTCGGTCATTGCAAATTTAGGCTAAATTTTAGAGCATAAGAACTTTCCGTATACTCGTACAAATTCGTTGTGCTATTTACTACAATAATCATTGGTACTATTTTTGTTATTGTTATTTGCTATAAATTAGTATTTAGTATTTTTTTTAAAAATACATAAATAAGTGCTAATTTAGAAAATAGCACTTACTATTGTTGTATTTGTTAATACTTGCCAATAATATATTAACTAAGCATTTTTATACAATATTTTACTTTATAATAATCAAACAGTGAAATGAAATGAAATGAAATGAAATGAAACATTGTTTGCATTTATATTTGACTGTTAGTGAAATGTTCGTTTACAATTTTGCTACCATTTTTATCAGTTTTCAGTACATTAAAAAAAGTAAGCACACTGTAGTTTAGTTAGTTTTTTTTCTTCTTTTTTTTTGCATTGCTGTAACAATTTAGTTTTTTTTTAAATGAATTTTACATTATTGAAATAAATGAATTACTATAATCAATTTTAAAATTTTATTATTTAAAATATCATAAATAGTAGCAGTAAAAATGTCAACAAAAAGTATTACATTACATTACAACTACTGTTTTGTATCATATTCATAGTTCATATTCATGACTTCTTTTTTTTTCTTTTCAAATTTTTTCTCGTTTTTTTAGAAAGAAAAAGAGGAAAAAAAAAAGCACAGAGATTGAATTATTGTGAAAAATTAGACATAAGTGTGTAATTTTATACTTTCTATTAATGATTTGTATAAATGGTGGTGGTATGGTACTAGAAGTATGCCCGTTATTTAGCAAATGATTCAATGCTTGAATCTATCATTTGAATGGATTCTTTTAGTGCTCACAAAATGATTGAAAAGTAAGGTATTCATTTAAAGAATTATATTTAACATTTATTTATTTTATTGCATTTTTTAAAAATGATTTTTAACGTATTAATAATGCTTTTTGCAAATATTGACCAGTTTTATGATTACAAATTTGATCTAATTCATTGATGATTTCTTTCATTTCTTGTTCATAAATTTATGAGTGATAGAGAATGGAGAAAGAAGAAAAACAAGAAAATTTATCTCATAATTATGTATAATTAACATTTGATCTTTTTTTTTCTTATCCTTTTTAACTTATACCACCACTTCATTTATTAATAAGCACATAAATGTTGAAGTATAACATAAGAAAGTATTTGTGGTCCAAGATTTGTTGCATTATGCGATAACTCAAATTTTGATGGGCCTTCGTGAAAATAGTAGCTCTCTATGAGAGATGCATAAAGATAGATAGATGGGTGTGGATCGACTGATGGTGTGTTTGATGGCACATGTTGTTACTTATGATGTGATGTTAGTTGCGGTAAGTATTATTATTGGTATTAACACAGTGCGGGAAGTTTTCATCTGCAAATATTATGTACTGACTGGCTATGCTGGTTATAAGTAAGTGTTGAGCTAATCAAAAAGTGCCGTGAAAAAATGATTACTGCTTATATTTTTGCATTTAGGATTTTCCATGCAAATGATTTTCATTTTCACTAACGTTGTCTTTATTTCGTTTAACTTTATTTAACAGCCAGTGATAATATTTTTTTTTGTTGTATTAGATGATATGTGCTGTTTATAACATATACATCTTTTCTTTCATATCTCACACATTTGCAAAATGTTTTTTATAGATATCAACTAATAGATGTGCTAGGTATGTGTTGAAACCAACTCACATTACCACAAAAATATTGTATTAAGCAATATTAGCAGTAATTGTGATTTAAACTATTAAAAAATTAAAAGTAAAGTAATTTTATGTTTTTTAAATCACAATTATTTATTATCTCATTTTTATTATTTGTACTTGGTAATAGTTTTTTGTCAAGTACAGTTGGTACATACATATCTGTATTGTTAAGTGATGAACAATTTACCTGATATCTTTGCGCTTCTATTGGTCTCAATCTTACAGTAACTATATGAAATTTTTTTTCTCAGATTTTGAATTAAAAAAATGTGTTGGTGTTATAGTTTGTTGAGTTCGTTTTTTTCTAATGCATTACTTGCTATTGTTGTTAAACTTTCATCAATAAGTTGGTGAGTGTAGAAAATAGCACTAATTTAAAAACATTCATTAAGAAAAGATATTTTCTCTTTTATTGGTCTATGTACCTGTGACTTCTGCAAACATTACTAATATAGTACTTGTATGCTTTCTAATTTACATTTGTATAAAACGGTTAAATAAAAAAAATATCTATTTAGTTGTTTGTATTAATTTTTTCAGCATCAAAGAGAAAACTCCATCGTCTCGACAAATATACCGTCAAAGGTGGTCTACGTAACGCAGAATCAAAAAATTCAAAATTTCTATGGATACCCAGACAAGTTCCGTTGTAATGCAACAGCAACAATCTCAAGTACTTTCTAATGGAAAGAACAATCAGGTAATATTATAAACTTCATATCTATTATGATGTGGAGTTTTCTGTTTTTAAGATGTGTTTTATCCAAGTATAATAATGATATGGATATTTTTTAGCTTTAAGTTTTTGCTGCTTTTTTAAACCGTTAATAATTTGAACTAATAATACTTATGTCTATGATAAGACTTGATCGTGCTGTTAATGGTTAGTAATTTTGGCATAAGAGTGTCATTCCGAGACATGCTCACTTTCTGTTGTCGTAAAGCAATAATTTTTTCATGTAAGAAGGAATGAGCATGTGTATTTCTGCATTTGATATCGATTTGATAAGAATCGACTCTGAAAAAAGGATGTTTTAGCTCAGAAACGTTTTTAGTAATCATTCAATCAAATACAAAAAACAGCCATCATATTTGCATCACTTTTTAACTGTTTCATTTACACATGAAATGAAAAATCTAATTATTACTGGTGAACTACTAAAATAACTGATATTTTATTCCAATCATATTTTGAAATTTTGAGAATCTATTCTGTGGACTTTTGATTCAGTGAAGTCTTTCATATTCAAAATTATCTCGCTTATTGTTCTTTATCATGGATTTTTTCACTATCAAACTTGATTTTAGTTCCAGAATAAATATATGCGGTTTATTTCTCTTGTATTTTTGAAGATGCCTAATATAATATACAGTTCTGAAGCAGTGTTGCCATCATTTTCATTTGCACATTAGAAATTAAGTTAGTAAAGTAGAATGGAAGAATTTAGTTCCATAGTGAGTAGGTGGAATTCAAAGTATTTACCAACCGTCATTTCATACTTCGTAGTTTCTCTTTCGGAAAATATTATTAATTTTTTTAATCCATATTAGAATTATATAGAAGTTTTTAAAGTTCATGTTTTGTTGCATTCGTTTTTTAGTGCTATGCCTCTTCATCGAATTTGCGATCAAATTCTCCTATAATGGTAAATGATAACGATACCCGAGCAACTAATCTAATTATCAATTATTTACCACAGAATATGACTCAAGAAGAAGTCCGCGTGCTCTTTTCTACTCTCGGTGAAATTGGTTCTTGCAAACTCGTCCGCGATAAAGTTTCTGGTTAGTTGGGATCCGTTTTAATGTTACTTATGATGTATGGACTGCAATTCACCTGCGACTTTTGTAAGAAAGTAATAAGAGATTACTGTAGCACTAAATAATTGGTGTCTGTTGTAGCACTAAATAGTTGGTATCTAAATTTTTCCATAAATTATTTGCTGATAGTATAAAAAATTTGGATTTCGATTAGGCTTGTGTGCGGAACATCTGCATTTGAGATTTGTTCGTTGTGATCTTCATTCATTGTTATTTAAACGTCCATGAAATTGTCAATAAGTTTTCCTTGTATGGCAAAATAGGTTCGTTGGCGTGGCTATATTTTTTGAGAGTCAGTTTTTTCGTCTGAAAGCGAAATTTTCGGAGTCAGATCTTATTGGACATTTCTATTTATGTTTTGAATTTGGATGGATATCATCAAGAGGGAGTATCTAGAAAACATCCAGTGGTAAGAGTGTTTGTTGTTTGAAAATAGGTGGACGCAACAAGCACTAAGGAACTGTTATTACATTTTACATCGTTATGATTGCTTTTTATGGACGTAGTATCTCAAAGATTCGATGCTCTGCCATTTAAATTCATCCACACTAAAGAGACATTATCAGTTCTAAAAAAAGAGTGTGACAGGAATCTTGAATATGCTTCATAATTTAAGGAATGAGTTTCATCATTGGGTATTAGATTCAGTTTAGTTATGTCATGCAGCGCTGCATGTCTTAAATATTATGAATAATGAAATACAAAGCGTTATCTATATGTCTGACCTTTTTTTTCCTGCTAATAAAGTTTATAAATTCATAAGTCTCCTGAGTATCATTAGTTGTTTGCGAATAGCAGTAAGGTCCGTTTTTAGCTAAAAGTTCAATTGCCGTAAAAGAACGAAACTGTATCCTCTGAAGCTTTGCATGTAATGAAGCATATATAAGACTTGCATACACGTCCTTTGGTTACCATCTAGCTCCATTTGAATATTTCTTAATTTTTGCTTTATTTACTGAAAATTTGGTAACTTTGTATTCGTCTTTTGTTTAATCTGATAGTAACATTTCGTCTGTCTTATTTCTAAAGCTTTTATTTGTGCCTTATTTTCATTAACATATAACTGGAGATGTTCTATAGATATAGCACGCTTTTTTTTCGTTTTTGATACCTTAGTTTACTGCTAAAGTTTTTGCAGTTTTAATTTTTTGATTTTAAATTCACTATATGTCTTTATTTTGTTAATGCTTATCATTTGAATTTAATTCGCCCAGAAATTATGTTTTCACTATACGTTTCATCATTTTGTTGTTTCAGTTTTCATTTTTTAGGTCAGAGTCTTGGTTACGGTTTTGTTAATTATGTCCGTCAGGAGGATGCCTACAAGGCTGTCACTTCATTAAATGGCCTCAGGTTGCAAAACAAAACCATAAAGGTTCGCTTTTAAATCGTTATTTTGTGTGTGTTTTTTAAGTTGCTGTGTACGTTTACTATAAAAATATCATTTTTCATTTCGAAATTTTCTTCTTTATAGTAATATTTGTTTGTTGTTGGGCTGCAAAATATTCTTCACTTGCATGAAATTCCCTTTCTTCTAAACTCTTCTTGTACTCAAAATTTTCTTTATGTCAATTGTATTGAGGCTACTAGGACTGGGCCTAACTAAACTCATTTTATGGACATTGGACTCGTGAGAGTATTGTATTAGATTTATGACTTTTTAATTCTATTCGTGTGTCGATATTTTTGCTTGAGCGGAAGTTTTTATTCATTTCTCATTCAAACTGAGAAAAAACTGTGTACGATTGTTGCTCTACTTTGTGTCGAAATATTTTGTCTTGATTTTTGATTTGTAATGAATGCATTCAAGAGGACGTATGGTAAAAAAAAGTGTTAGTTTATTTGTGAACTTCTTGTTTAGGTATCGTTTGCAAGACCAAGCAGCGAATCAATCAAAGGGGCAAATTTATATGTAAGTGGCTTGGCAAAGACGATGAGTCAGGTGGATTTAGAAGAACTTTTCAAACCATTTGGACAAATTATCACATCGCGCATTCTCTCTGACAATGTAACTGGTAAGATAAAGTTGTGTTTCATGTTACTAAAAGAGTTCGATGGAATGAAGTATGTGCTTTTTGTTACGGATAGTGTTTCAGGAATATCAAAAGGTGTTGGTTTCGTTCGATTTGATCGTAAAAGCGAGGCAGAAAAAGCTATAGAAAAATTGAATGGAAAAATTCCAGTTGGTTGTACCGAGCCTATCACTGTCAAATTTGCTAATAGCCCTGCAGCAAATGCACAAAAAGCTCAACTTCAGGTATCACTTTAATATCTGGGTCAAAATAAAGCTCTCACAATATCAGAAGTGTTGTCTTGAGTATGAAAATTATCTAGCATCTTTAATATATGCAAGTTTTTGAAGTTACCTTATCATTGATAGCTATCGGTGCTTTTGTTTTAAGAAATCACTGCAAAAATTATTAATAGTTTAGTGTTTATTCGAAGTTATATATTTACTAAAGCTATCATTATCATGTATCTTTTAAGTAATCGAATTTCCTTTTTTTATTCATAATTTTTTTATGTGAAGATAAAAATAAACAATCATGTGATTTTCAGATCGCCCAAGCAGCATCAGCCTTAATGCCTCTTGCTTTTTTGAGTTCAATTTCGTCTACGTCTGCACGTCGAATTGGTGCTGGTCCAATACATCATACATCTCAAGCAGGGCGTTTTCGTTATACTCCACTGGCTGGTGCACCAGGAACGGGAACTGGCACTGCAGCTACTACTTCTAGTCCTGAGCTTATTACTACACAGTTGTTGCAAATGGCCGCAGCCACTAGTTTGAATTCAAGTAATCTTTTTCATTAGTCTACCTACTTGATGTTCATTTTTTGAGTATATTAATAGGACGTGACATTAATTTTTAATTCTGTGTTTATTTTGTCTTTAAAATTTTTATTTTTGGTTCAAAGCGTAAGTCAATAAAATATTTAGTAATTTCTAAATGATATTTTTCTTCAAATTAAAATATTGCATTTACAAATATTAGAAAGAATGACTTTTGAAAATTGAAAAAATTCGTCGTAATAACAAAATAATAACTTCATTAATTAAAATATGTAAATTATGGGTGATTAGTTTTAGATGCCAGTACATCACCTGTGCAACTTGCTGCACTTGCCAACTCAACTCCGTCAGGAAGTGTTGTTGGTGCTGGATGGTGTATTTTTGTGTACAATCTACCACCTGAGACTGAAGATTCTGTGCTTTGGCAACTTTTTGGGCCTTTTGGTGCAGTCTTAAGTGTTAAGGTAGGTGTGGCTGCTTGATGTTGGATTAGTTTGCAGCACTAAAAATATAATCATTTTCAAAAATTATATAGAACTGTAATATTTCATTGTTGTGTTTTTATTTCGCTTCCATTTCTGTATTCTCTTGATTCCTGGTTGCACTGAAGTTATGTACCTACCTGCTGTTACTCTAGATCATCAAAGACTTCTCAACTGGCAAATGTAAAGGCTATGGTTTTGTAACGATGGGGCAGTATGAAGATGCGGTCACAGCAATCACTTCACTTAACGGAACGCAGTTGGGTAATCGAACTCTTCAGGTTTGTTGCAGTCTCTGAGAAACGAATTTATTCAAGTACTGGCTCATCTGAACAAGTCGCTCCACCATTAAATTGTTCCATCATATTCCATTCGAAATATATGAATTCGAAGATAGTTGTATTTAATATTTTAGGTTTCTTTCAAATCTCAGTCGATGTCGCCAGCAGCACGTAAGCACTGATTCGCATGTTCCAATCTATTTATCTTTTCAATCTTGCCGGCAGTATTATTTGAAAAATATTGTTTACGCCAAAGATCTAGTCTTTTTATTTTTTATTTTTGATAGGTTCTTCACATTGAAACAAGAATTAGTCGGTGAATAGCTTTGCGTTCATAATATTGAATTGGGCTCCATTTCTTGAGATTCTTCAAAAATATTTGCTCTCTATTAACAGAGATAATAATCAGTAAGATAAATTGAAGAAAAATAAAAGAAGAGCCGCCCAAAAATATTTGTTGAGTTAGTTTATTTCTTTTCCACTCACAATTTTGCATGCTGAAGTTTTGATAAATTATTAACTTGGCTTATTTGTTTACCATTAAATCCATTATGATGGTACATAAATATTTTCGAATACTTCCGAATACGTCAGTTTTTATGGATTGAAATGCTGAAATGAGTCGTAACTATGGATTGTTTTACATATCGTGAATTTGAGTTGAAAAAAACACCGTCTTTTCTGGTAAAATTGAACGAAATATTCTTGGCTCTCTCTGGTGATATTAGTGTGTATAAGAATTTTCTGTTCAGCTGTTTCTCCAGTGTCAAAAGTAATGACTGTTTTCAGCGTCTCGTGGACATCCATTTGCAGTTCCTTTTGTGTAAAAATCAAAACAAAGTGCCGCAAGAAAACATGTAACGGTTTTGATTCCTAAATATTGTTAGTAAGTTTTGTTTCAATCGTGGCATTAAAATAGTTAGTTCACTTCTTTTTATGAAAGGTGACGGTATTTTTTTTGATTTTGGCCCCCATTGCTATCTGAAGTTGAGCAAACGTCTTTGTTTTTTTATGAAATTTCTGTTACTTTTCATGATTTAACTTTTCATCTATCAATAGTAAATGTGAAAGTTATCAACCTGATTTGTATTCTCTGCATCAGGTATCCAAACGGGTGTAGATAAGATGTGACACTGATGTACAAACTTTGGGTTCCGTACTATTTTGAAATAGGAACTGTTTGTAATTACTGATGATTCGGATTCATAATTGAAACAAATTAAAAAATTTTGCTGTGATTTTCCACTCTTCAAAGAAAACAAATATCTATCCCCATTGATCAGTAATATTATATAATTCGTATCTTTATCGGTGTGAAGTTATGCTTTATAGCTTCTGATTGTTTTTTAATTTGTAAGTTGATTTTGCAAATCTATAATTCCTCTCCATTATTTGACTGATAATTTTGATGAATAATGTCTCTTGATAGCAGATATTTCTGCATACATGGTCGAGTTTGGCATATTTTCCGAAAATCTTCAACATTACGTAGTAGATGAAGCTGTTGAGTGTAACCTGAGCTTATTATTTGGTTTATATCAGTATGGCATTATTAATTGCTAAGTTGAAAAAATGTTTCCATTTTGTTCAATTATTTTTATCTAGTGTGTGAATTCTGTTTGATAATTCACTTTCTTGGTGGAGTCTTCTCTGTTCCGTTATTTCGAAATTATCAGAAAGGATTATTGTTATCGCTTAAATTTGAAGCAATTAGTGGAACTGTATATTAATTTAATTTGAAAATAATTTTTGTTCACATTTTAATGTCTTTATTGGGAAGTGATATAGATGTTGTGGGATTCGTTTTTGTAGTGCACAAAGATACTTTTTGACTTATCCTACATTTCGCTATTATTGATACTAATACTTGATCTAGTATCTAAGTATCTATCATGAAAGCGATTTGTCAACTAAATGTTGGGTTTTTTTCTTCGGAGTTAGTATTTCATGTGACTTGCCTGCAATTTTTTATCAGTTAGATTTGTAGTATGCTCCATTATTAACAGTATTGTGTTGTTATCTTTGTTCTCGTCATCGTTATTTCAAGTTTTGTATTTCGAGCGCTTTCTGATTCAAGCATATTTTGGTGTATTGTTTGGTATTTAACGGTTTGCTTCCAATAAAATTTGTTTTAGTGTTCAGTGATCTTGCATTATTTTTATTCAAAAGTAAATCAAAAAATCAACTTTTTCTTTGCAATTTACATCAGAAACTGGGACAGTTAGTGTAAAAGGTCAAACGTGGACTTAATTAGTAATAAGGTAAAGTAGAAGTAGTTTCTGGTTAATGACATTGTGGTAGTCTTGGTATTGTTTCGAAGTCTCCTCTTATCACAGCTCAGGGACCATAGGACGCTTGTCTTGGGTTTTGTACAAGAACTTTGCACTCTTATGACGCCTGTTAGAGTATGTGATGCTATGGATTAATCATGTTGGAAGGCTACTGTAATTGTCAGTGTGAAGGGATTGGCAGTTGAAGTCTAATTCTTGACGCGAGAACATAAGCTTCTTGGAATTGATTGCGTGTATGTGATGTGTTGCGAACAATCAGAAAAGGTATATGCATAGTATCAAAAAGTGGTAAATAGTCTATTAATTATTGTTGAATACATGATTTAATGCTTGTTTAAAGTATTAACTTACTACTTTTTTTGTCTTTGTTAAAACAGTTTGTGCTTGTTGAATATAAAGCTTAGTATTAGTTTATTAGGAAGACATATTTATATATATATATATTTAATCACTTCAACACTGTACGAAAAATTGTACATCAAAATTCATGAATAACATTTAAGCATATGTATTTATATATATATATATATATTTATACATTACAGTTTTTCATATAATAGCATTATTTATTGCCATTTCATTTTTGGATGTTTCCAGATTATCTTATTGTCGCTGCTATCTGTGATGATAATACAAACGGGTGGACATGTTTTTTTTAATATTTGTTCTTCAATTGCTTCATTTTCAAAAATCGATGGTGACACTTGAATCATACCATTAGTTCGATAAATTGTTCCTGATTTCTGACTCCATAGATTACTTTCTGTGTAGTAACAGGGTATTATCAGAAAAGCGATCAAGAAAAACAAAATGCACATGAAAGCTGAAAATTTTGAAGAAACGCAAGTACTAAAAAAGCACTGCAAAAAAATTAGTGAAAATAACTAACCTTAATTTATTAAATAATTAAATTAAGCAACTTTATATTAGCTCTTAAAAATGCTACAACCATATTCTATTATTATTTATTTAATATTATTGGAATAAAGCAGAGTTTATCTTTACTTTTCATAATGTCAAGATATCTTATTAAATTTTATTTCTGTGGTCAGTAATTTTCCATGAAGAAAAATTTTGTTCACTTTTGATGAAATATGCTAGCTGATATATTTATATTTTTAGTTTTGATTAATATATAGCTACTTAATTATTGTTTCTGATAAACGATGTTATAATAATAACAATTTCCTCTAACGCTTTTGCTATTGATAAAATGCCTGCAGCTTACAATACTGAAATTGCTATTTTATTTAAAAAGTGATTAAATTTATTAAAGTAAGAAAAACAAATTGCGCGTTTTCAAAGTAAAACTGCTTTTATATTCAAAAGCGAGAAATAAGGTCAAGGTTGAGCAAAAAATGGTCATTGACCAATTTATCTATCAGTCAAATTGAATGTTTTTAAAATTGTTCAAAAATTTATCGTTGAAGATAATTTAAACAACAAACTTCAACATATTTAATAGTTGTTATTTCTAAATCATTATTCGTAATTTGCTAAGGATATTCCAAATGTAATGAATCGGAAGCAAAAAGATGAAGAGAATGATTTTTGCATCAAAAAATTTATCAATTGAATACAAATCTTGCATAATTAGTGCTAAACGGATAAGTTGATCATTTTATCATTTATAAATTACAATCACTACGAAATTGCCAATTCATTACTGCATTAAACAGTATAAAAATTTTATCACATCATACCATGATAAAAATGATAATTGATCATTTATTCCCATTCGAATATGAGTTTAGTTTAAGAAATTAAGTAGTAATAAAGAATTTTTGAAAACCAACTTTAAAAAGTTATAATAAGTCACTGCCACGATAGAATTTGTGTTTTCAATTAATGCTTTAAGATTTATTTTTCTTTAGATTCTATTATTTGTTATAATTATCAATTTCACTCAGCATGTAAGTCATATAATCATATTTTTTTCATAATTTAATTTACTGTAATACTTGTCAAGAATACAGTAATGAACCATAATAACATATTTAGACAAGAATATTGTTACAAACACAAGCCTATGTAGTTGCACACAGCAAATTGCAAAATTATCATAATTATTTATATTGTTATTGTTACAATAGTTGTAATAGCAGCACGAAGGAATTATAAAATTCTGTCCTTATGCTAGTTGAAGTTGAAGTATAACAAAAGTACAAGAAGGAATGAACAGAGCAATGCTTTTGATAATTTCAGCGGAAAAATGAGGTCAAGCTATACTCTATATCTTTTCTAACTATGGAACGATAACTCCTTCTACAATTGAAGAGACTGTAAACACTCACTCAGCCTTCTGTATTTAGAAACAAAGATTCTACTTAATTTTTTTTAATATTTCAAAACTTCAATATCTCAACTCATTAATTTTTTTTCTTTCAATCCTTCAAATCTCTTTTACCTCACAGTTATTTGGGTCTCGTCAATGAATTATTCCTTAAACTTTACTAACTTTTGCACTTCTCTACTCCTGTATTTGAACTCACTCTTGAGAAAGAGGATTCTGGATGTCTCTCATGGTCTAAGTTGATCATTAAGTTCCAAATCAAGTTAGAGACGACTGACAACTTTAGGTCAGGCTTCAACATTACTTGCGAAATGTGAAAATCGAAATGAGACAACCTCATGGCCGACTCTCTACACTGTTCTTAATATTTCTGCACTATTTTATACGCTGTTATTGCATTCTTCTGATGTAATGCCACACTTCAAAATAATTTACAATTTTATTTTTATTTGATTTTAATAATAATATTATGCCAGGTAATTGACAATACCTGGCTACACAAATTAAATACAATTCACAAAGTTTACATACAACAATTAATAACAATTATCTTATACATAATAAATTACATTTAACAATTATTTTACACATAACAGTTAATAACATAACTTAATATTTACAATGTATAAAATTTTAAATTTTAAATTACAATAATGATTAATAAATTTTTTATCACAGCTCATTTTGGTAGCGCTCCGGGAGTCTTCTATTAAAATCATGCTGGCTTGTAAGATCATCACAAGCCTAAAATCGCAAACAGAGCCATCACTTCCCTTCATTAATTGTCGGATGGCTCTCTCTTGCTTAATTTCCATGCTGACTCGAATGTTCCCTGGTTCCACCACCAAGTGAGATGCAGTTTCACTTGGTTCAACTTCCGATGGCATTATCCACCATTCACTTCATGCCATCTTCGATATCAACCCATCGCCCCATTAATATTGATAAATTAAACCAATTTTTTAATTGGTTTTGAATGGGGCAGGGCTGCCTTTTCTCAATCATGACAAACTGAAAGAATCATCTTTCTGTCAAAAAATTGCTTGGTTTAGTAAAATTGTTGCTACATATCAATATATAACTGAGCTACAATAACTCACTACTATTTACGTCACAATTTACACTGATTAACAAACTATGATCTTCATTAAATACTTACATCCTTCCGAGTGGCCACACAGATGATTGAATGATAGCTGCAGGCTTGCCTACCACTGCAGCTGACAGCACTTTTTCTAAAATTTAAAGTGCTGATTGACTTCCTCTGTCAACCAATCTCGCGTTTTTTATCCACCAATGATCTGAGAACCACTGTCCCTCTGATCATTGATTGCGCCGGGATTGGATGACCTCGCCCATACCGTTTACCTATAAAGTAAATAAATTTATAGCACGTTTAAACTAGCGTTTACTTAAAAGCGATACACGAATTTAAAAGGAAAGCCACCCCACTCCCATTTACATACAACCACCCCATACCACCCCACCTCTAACCCGACCGACCGGTCAAATGAAGAACACGTAGACTAAACTAATTTCGATGTTTGCTTCTCTAAATAACTCAATAAGCCACTATGCTACTCACTCAATAACTGTGATACAAAAAGAGTCTCATTATGAAAATTTTTTCTTCTCTACTCTCAAACATCAAATGAAGCAAGTACCTCAAAAATCTACTTGATTGCAGTTTACACGAGTTTTTATTTGTACTGCTGCAAATTTATCTTCACATTTGTCTATATACTATTACTTGCTATTATTGAATGAATCTATCAAATTTGACATTTCAAAAAGCAATGCAATTTATCAGTTACATAAAATGCACTACTTGATTAATTATTAAGAGATCACTTCACTGTAATGAGTAAATTGAAAGTATTAAAGTGGATAAGTTCGACATAAGTATATTTTCAACTCAGTCAACATGTTACACACAATTGCTCAAATTTACACAATAAAATTGATATAATTATCTGTCTAATTATTATTCTATCTTTAGCCATAACAGCTGCATAATAGCGAGAAATTCAGATAGCTAAATTGTAATTACAACCCACACTTGATGATAAATTCACTCGTTTTCCTAATATATTCATTTTTTTAAATGAATGCAAACTTTTTGTTAACTTCAAATATGCACTAATTTACTCTTCTTGCTTATTTTAGTCAGCAAGTCCACACGTACTGATATATCCATTTTTTTACACAGTGATAAGTAATTTCGTACTAATAATCTTAATTATCAAACTTAATTGAACAACTAGTATTATGAAAGATATTAATTAATTGAGAGGGATATATCGCATGGCATTTAGCCACTATAAATAGCTCTAGGTGATTGCAACCAAAGTTAGATAACGTGAAGATCTTCTCATGGTAATCCTTTCGCCAAGCATGAAATTCAGCTTATCAGCAGTACGAGTTCAGTTTACAGATCAGTAGAAAGATGGCAGCTTAACGTTATTTAACATAGCGTAGCTGAATCTACGGACTACTGTTGAGATGCTAACCTTGCGTATTTTGATCCTTTATCATTCTATAATACTGATTCTGATTTTCGCTAATTACATGATTGGTTCACTTCTCAGTCCAAAAAAAAAAAGCTTTGCAAAAACAAATCCAAATTAACCATCTGTTAAAGTAGTAGGCGTAATAATCAAACTTCGCTACAAACTGAAAAAATTATTGCATGAATATATTTTTAAAATTCGATAAAACTGATCATAAGTACTAAAACAAACAAGTGATTTTATTTTGTTCTCGTCTTTTGTACTTATTATTATTGTATTGTTGTACAAATTTTTTTGCATTCCACTTCAAGTTTAGATGTAATGTCAGTTTTGTTTTACTGCAATATCTACCATTTTTTTCACAAATTTTTGAAGAATTAGTTTTGAATTTTATTATTTTACATTAGAACATCTAAACTTTGCATCTTTGCAGAAATTCCATGCTAGCATAATTATGTTTTTTTTTACTTTATAACATAAAATGCATTTTAAAGGATTAATTCTGAATTTTACTCTTTTATTTAGCAGATTATAAATAATCAAGTATTATAATTCAGTATTATGCAGTTCAGATCAATTATGTAAACATTTTTTCAATTTATTTGTTCATTTTTTTTTAGTAAATAATTTACAAAATGCATTTTATTTATTTTATTATTTATTTATTTATTGAATTTCTAGTTCTGTTTTTTTGCACTAAATTACATTTTCATTTCTAAAAATACATTAAAGGTTTTATTTAATGATTTTTTAATCGAATAAATTATTATACTTAATTTGCAATAAAGCTTTTTGTTAACATTGAAGCAAAGAAATAATTCAAGTATAAGAATTGTCTCTCATTTATTTTGTATAAAAATTTAGACGCACTTAAAATAAATCAATATAAATTAAAAGAATAGATCACTGATTCATTCAAAATTTCATACTTTGCGAAGTTTTTACCGTTGGAAGGTTTGGATTCACTTTTTGGTATCAAAGCTATGAAAACCTGTTTTTCTCTGAAAACTTCTCTCTTTGTTCGTACTATTTATTCTGCTCAATAATTGCCCCATTGGTGTGATTACATTTTTTATTGACCTCAAAAGTGAACTTTTGCTACAAATTTTACTTTTTTGACTTAATTTATTTATCTTTAATCAATAGCTCAGCTAATAATAACAAAAAGATTTTGGAAATTCTAAATTAATAATGCAAAATTATAAAAATATGTCATTTTTAATATTTAAATTAGATAGATACTTTTTAGTAGCATTTGCTCTTTCTTTTTTTGAAAACTTTTCATCTATAATTATGAGTTTGGATGACAAATATATTAAATATATCTGGTATTTCTAGTGTTTGAAGTAAATCGCGGATTAATTCTATCCGTGAACTCCCGAATATTACTATTTTTATTGATCAAATTATTTAATGATTATTTTCTTTATTCATCTTGCTTTTTCTATTTCCACAGTTACTTCTACATCCAGTGAAACAAACTTTAGGTAATTTTTTATTTATTAAAACTTAATTTTTATTCCAAAATTCTTTTTTTGCTTTTTATTTGAAATTCATTCTTGACATAAGCAGTCTTTTTAGTACTCATAAGCTTTTATAAGTAATTAGTTTGTTTTTATGATAAGTTATTGATAAAAAGAATATTTATGTTAAAACCTTTAAAAATTTTTAGATTATTATTAGAAAACAACTATTTTAACGTTAAAATCTGGATAATATAATAGCTTACCGCACTGAAAATTGCTTAGAATGAATGTATTTTTCTACATTTTAAGCAGTGGAAGTAACATTACTGTAGATGAACAAAATTTCAATGAAGAGCATACATTTTGCGAAGAATATCAGTGGAATGGGATAATTATACCACGTACGTCAACTTGCAGTAAAGTTCAGATTCCGTGTCCGGATCCAATAAATACAATTGGTATTATGACATTGCTTTCATGTTTTCATACAAACTCATTCTAAATGCTAACTTGTGTTAAAATATGCCTTAAAAGAATGATTTAAAATCATTTCAAATATTTTCGTTTAGCATGTATTTATAAATGATTATTCAAATTATTTTGACATATTCATTAATTTCAAAGTCAATATTTAATGGATATTTTATGTATTGTATTGTGAAGGTACGTTAACTCAAAAATGTAATTGTGAAAGTAACGAATGGGAAGGAGAACCAGACACTACTGGATGTATTCATAAATGGATCAACGTGCTTAATCAGTTGATCGAGGAGGGAGAATCAACGGAATATATCGCTGGACAGTGGGCCCATTTTTTACAAAATACAACTCAGCAAGCGTAAGTGACTTATTTCTTATAAATGATCGATAGATGGTAGGTAAAAGTGGTGAAATTCAGATAGTTTTACGTCATAATTTCATTTTAATTAATTTTTTTAAAGTGTTGCAGTATAGAATTATAAATTTTTGCGTAAATTTAATTAATCCTTAATGATCGATGTAAAGAGGCAAGTAAAAAATTCGACATATATATATGCACAACAGAATAGTATTTAACGTTGTTATATAAATTTTATATTATATTATATTATATCTCATATTTTTAATTTTCTAATTTCCAATATTTTCTTTCTAAATATGCATCTTTTTAGAATTTATAGCGGTGATATTATTAGCAGTATTGATATTGCTGAGCAGTTATTATCATTAGCAGAAATGCAATATGCAGACTTGGATGATCAAAACAGACAAAATGAAAAAGCCATGGAATTTGCAAAAGTTTCATTTTCGTGTAATAATATTATTTAGCAGTTTTCATAAAAGCCACTGAAAAATTTTACAATTAAATTTGAAAAATAATTTTTGCAGTACAATATTGTAAGTAAAATTCATTTTTTGTATTAATTATTAGACAAATATTGTGAATAGGTGTTTGGTGAAGCAGGCAACGAATTATTAAGCAACAGTGCAGCAAAAGTTTGGATGACTTTACCTGATGATATTCGAGTTATGAAGGCATCAAAGTTACTCTTAGCACTACAACAAAGTGCTGTAATGGTGGCTCAGTTTATTATTGAAAAGCAGATGAAAATTAACTTCAGTAATTGGGGTAAGATTATATCAGTTTTTTTTTAAAAAAAAATCTGGCTTCTAATATTAAAAATTTGATTCACTATGCAAGTATTAATACTAATTGTGGCATTATATCAAATAGAAATTAGAAACTAAATTTGTAATATATGATTTTTTTTTTCTTGTTGCTCTTCTATTTCCATCAATTTTCACAATTGTTCATCATTTAAACTCATAAATTTTGATAATGACTTTTAATTTGCGCTCTTTCTGCCATAATAATTGTAATAATTTTGCAATTTTTAGAAGGCAAGATAGAAATAAACCGCAAAATAAAATTTATAAAATCCTTCAATTTTTTAAAATTTTAATCTTTTTAGCTTTCGAAGTGCGCGTGAAAAAACCAATCCCTATTACAGTTCAATCTGATTCTGTGATCATGAATGATCACAGTAATTTTGACATGATTCCTAGACCACGTAGTTTGGCTTCTGTTTCATCAATTAATATGGATACTTTAACAAGTGCTAACGAAATTGAAGCTGAAATCAACAATGAATCCGCTGAAAATATTACCTTCAGCTCATTTTTATACTCACCAATACTTTCAATGCCATCGTTGAAAATTTTGCGTATGTTTATAGCAATAAGCATTACATCAATGATACTACTGTATTAGTGCATAAAAATCTAAAAATTCAAAAATGTAAAATTTTTAGAAATTTTAAGTGATCAATAATTATCTTTTTAATACTTGAACAAAACGTTAAAAATGTTTCCTACACATCATAAGAATGATAAAATTAATTTTAATGGATCAAAGAGCACCATTGAAATAGTTTTATACTTACTCAGTAATCATAATATATATTTATGTATTTTAGTATCAAGCATAATTTTATTGGTTAGCTTATTAAATAATAAAAACCTTTGTGGAGCTATTTTTCAAATTTTACATATATTCAAATTACTAATTACAATTTTTAGAACAATCTGCGCAGCCAACGCCTCATCCAAAAACATTGAACGATTTTGGTATATTCGCACGTCCTGTTAGTAACATAGAATTAATGATTACTTTTGATTTTAAATTTTAAATAAAAAGTCTTAATTAATATATGAATAAATTTACAGCGATCACGGCTTGTTTCACTAGACCAAAATTCATTTCATATCGGTTATTACATATTTAAATCAGTGGGAACATTATTAAACACCAATGAAACCACAATTATCAACAGCCTCGTAATTGGTAAAATTTTCAACTTACCGACACATATATGCTTTATTTTTCTTGTTAACTATTCGCTGTATTCTCGCAAATTTGCTTGTTTAACATATTCGCTATACTTTTATGTATATTCAACTAGTTGCTGTTTCGAATTTTATTATTTTTACTCACGTAATATTGTTTTGCAACGTTACGATGTGTTTTTCTCAAAAATAGCATATATGCAATTCTTTTGAAGTCATTTGTTTGCTTTTTAAATGACATTTTTGAGCAAAAATTTTTAGGAATTGCAATATTGAAAACAAAATCAGTCAAATTGATTCAGTAACGGAATAAAAAAATTTCTTCCAATAAATACAAAACAAATATTTATTGTCAGGTGCTAGCATGAACAATCCAATGAATTTTATTACTTTACCAAAAACTGATCCAGTGACTTTCAAGTTTTATCATCTCAATACCAAAGGTGTTAGTAATCCTCGATGTGTATTTTGGGATATCACAAAGAAGTGCGTATTAAACTACTATTTATTGATTATTTGTTTTTCTAAATTTAAGGATAACTCTCGACTATAATATAATTCTTTTACGCTATTATTATATTTCTGCATTAAGTAAGTAGCATGGGATTCACAGTTAACAACACTATAATGTATTTTTTATCAAAAATTAAAGATATAATTTCAGCTTTTGGAGTCAAGAAGGCTGCACAACACTACGTAAATTGAATAACTCAACTGATTGTTCTTGCAATCATTTAACTAGGTAAGTTAAATTTTTCGATTTATACTATTTTCTTTCTAAGAAATTAATTTTTAAATTACGAAAATTGCTTTCATATTTTCTATTCTAATCATATTGCTAAACTTACTAAGCTTGAAATATTTATTACTTAATCATTTATGGCAGTTTTAGTCATTACAGTATCATGATTGATTTTCTTCAGTTTTGCTATTTTGATGGACATTGATGGATCGCATGATGCTGATGATCAATCAGTTGCTAATGAAGTTTTAAGTCTAATAACTATCATCGGTTGTTCATTTTCAGTTGCATGTCTCTTGCTTACTTTAATCACCTTCACATGCTTCGAGTTAGTATTTTTTTTGAACATATCGATGATATTTTTGAAGGCTTTAAAATCTGTCATTTACTTCTTGAAACGAATTGAAACATAATTTCGGTGAATATAAAAAAGATTTCGTTATTCATTTTCAGAAAAATAAAAGTGAAAGTTCACTTTCACCTCAAATTGATATCTACTTTTAAATCATTATTGCTAGGTGCAGTACACTTGACTAGATCTTTCAGGTAAGTAAAACGGTTCTTTTTTTTTAAACAAAAAAAGAATTGTTTTACTTATCTGTAAGATTGTTACTTTTGATCTCAACTAAATAATTTTCAAAAAGATAACTTGGATTTATCATAGAGATCAGCTTGATATTGGAATATACTTCTGCTTTGACTGAAAAGGAATGAAATAGTAAATTTATTTTTTTGAATAATTTGATAATTTTAGATCCTTACATAGCATTCGACATAAGATTCACTGTAATTTGTGCTTTTGTTTACTACTCGCAGAGTTAGTATTTATGATTGGTATTGATCAAACGGAAAATAAAATTATCTGTGGTGGAATCGCTGTTTCACTTCATTATCTATTTTTGGCAGCATTTTGCTGGATGCTACTAGAAGGATATCATCTTTATTTCATGCTTGTTCAAGTAATTACTTGGAATTTATTAAATGCTTAAAAGATTTTTTCAATCATTTATTTTATTAATAATATTTTATATATTTTTATCATGTTTGAAGTAAAATAAGAGTTGATAAATTCTAGTCACTATACAAAAATATGATTTTAGGTTTTTGAGAATAAAATAAAACCTGTTCTTTGCTACATTTATGCATATGGTTTTCCTGCAGTGATCGTTGCTATTACCACTGCAACAGCTTGGTCAAACTACGGTACCGATTCCTAGTAAGAACTGCCAACAAAGTTGTATCTGTCTAGCAGTGAAAAACTTTTTTTTTCCACAATTTAAGTTTCCTTTCCATCAAAAATAATAAGTATAAAACCATGGTACTGATAAAAAATGTTAATAAAAAAGTTTCAATTTTTCGCAAAAAATTTCTCACTTTAGAAAAAACATTTTTAGTTGTTGGTTGGATGTGAAAACGTTAACAATATGGGCTTTTGCTGGACCAGTTGCAGCTGTTATTATAGTATATGTTGATACTCTTTAAAAATAAATACCACTATTTTAAAAATTAAATTGAGAAAAAATTTTACTTCTGAAAGTTGATAATTTGGTAATTTTCGCTAATAACTAATTCATTATTTACATTGAATTCTAGGAATTATTATGCTAAAAATTATATATCAAGCCAAAATTTGCTCCATTTTAATAAATTGACAGCTGAAAAAATATATGTAATTAATTTCCGAAATATAAAATTGCAGTCTAACATAGTGGTTCTTGGTGTGGCACTTAGAGTCGTACTTTCGATTCGTAGTCGAGATCGAAGTCGAACAGAACAAATGTTGGGTTGGTTGAAAGGTTCGGTAACCTTACTTTGTTTGCTTGGGATCACCTGGACGTTTGGTTATTTGATGATTATTGAAGCAACAAAAACGCTTTTTGCATTTATTTTCACCGTACTCAATTGCTTACAGGTTTCGCTGCTATCCTATTTTAATTCAATATTTAGATTTAATCTGAAATGATTTTGTGTAATTATTTTAATTTTTTTACAAAATTTTTTCTTTTCCATCCTATTAATACAAAAAGAATTTTCTAAATTAATATTGCTTTTTTTGACAATTTTTTTAATAATCACAAATGATTTTATTTTTAATTCACACACAAGAAATTGCATATCGATAATGTACTTCTTTTAATATTAAATTATTTTCATATTTCTTTAATTCATAATCTAGAATTATTTGACTTCAGGTTCAAAAGCATCACAGAAACTTATTTAAAAAAGTCATGAGTTTGTGGATATTTTCAAATTTATTGAAAAGAATCATATTTTCAGGGTGCATTTATCTTTATTATTCATGTTATTTTGAATGAAAAAGTGCGCATCACGTTGTTACGTTTTTTACGGGTAAAAATGTGTTGGAAATTAGAGTCAGGTCCTCCTACTAATCCAGACATGGTAAATAGCTGCCAGAAACTTATTCATATGTGGAAAAAGGGTTATTTTTCATGTGAATGCCCAAAAATGTTCACGGAAAACTCTGATTCGAAAATTAAAGAAAATAAAGAACAAGTATTTCTCGATGGCACCAGATCTAAACTAAATGGTTTGAAACTCACTGCTTTCCAGATATTGTACTACATGAATGACTTTGTGTTTACTTGATAATTATTTAAATTGTTTTTTATCTACTTGATATTCTTTGATAGCATTTATGTGATTATACTGGACTAATCTATTTCAGATTGATCGTTTAGACTAGTAAAATATTAAAATGAGAATTAACTCAAATTTCAAAACTTGCTAGATTTTTATAAATCTTTATGATATGATAAAAAAATTGAATGCATCTGAAAATTTTTAAAAATTGAGTAAAAACGTTATTTAAGCCTGTTTTTATTGATAAGAATTTAGCGTAGGAATCAGTGAAGAAAATAGCAATTAAAATGAAAAAATATAGCCCTAAAACAATAATTAAATGCATGTAGGTTATTTATTACTAGTATTTATTATCAGAAATTCCAAATTAATAAGTTTTAGGAACAGAAAGTCCAACAACAATGATAACATATTTAAATTGGAAAACCAAAGTAAAGAGTGAATGTGGCAGTACTGGATTAGATGATTCTAGGAATTTCGATTGCGAACCAAAAGATGCCAATACAATTCCAATTGATATTGAAATGATTAGTAATAAATCTTTGAGTCAGTCTGATTCTCAATCGCGAGAAAAGCCTGCTCAAATAAGTGAAACCAGTGAGAATGATGCTACAAATAATGTAAAAGAACAAATTCAGTCTCCTACAACTTCAATAATTGTTGAAAGATTTTGAAAATTTAATTTGTTATCAAATGACCTAGTTGAAATCAGAAGAATTTTTCACTTGCACTAATACCTCATTCGTTTTTATTTAAAATTCGATGTTTTCAGGTGTTATTTTGGGTTTAAAATTGGAAAAAAAAATGACAATTTTATATTCTTTCTAATTTTGTCAGCAAATTTTCTAATTAAATTTTTTTTTCACTCATTCATACATAATAACTTTTTTTTTTTTTAAAAAAATTAAACTATAGTTTGTTTTAAAAAATACTAATTTATTTATTTAAGTAATATGAGTGTGGACAAATTGTAGTTGATGTTTATAAAAATGATGTGTCAGAACTATGGCATAATGTACTAACAGTATGTAATATAATATTTAGTACATACCAAAAAATGTTTGGAACATTTAGCTGAAAATGAATGATATGTAGTGCATTTCAAGTTAGGTTATTTATGTTATTGTAAATTTTTTAGCAGCAAATTAAATGCGAGTTGTATGAGTTGTATAACTAGGAATACCAATATTAATTTGTATTGGTTTAGGAATCGACTGTTTAAATTATATGTGTTTCAATAAAAATCTCAGTTGTTGGAATTATGATGCGTTTTTTACTCTATTTATCCATTTATATATAAATATAAATATATATATATATATATATATATATA
>UYYF01000064.1:0-54375 GCA_900618365.1 Thelazia callipaeda
TATATATATATATATATACAAAAGCAAGCTCAGCGGACTAGAATCAATAAGTTTTCATGCTGCTAACAAACTGATATTGGATAATTACGGGCAAAGAATCTACTGGGCTTTATTCATAGCGAAATATTTCACTATAGCAAAAAATTTAATTAAAAACTGTTTTTCTGCTGTTTAAGAGTCAGAAAATGAATTTTTTCCCAATCTTTATTATCGTCTCTTCTTGTATTACATAGAAATTGGGATGACGAGTCACCTAATGTCCAAGAATAAAATGATTTAATGGGCTACTTTTGAAACAAGACATATTTTGATAACATCAAGCACATTTATCTCTACTTTTTCTGCTTTCTGAAAGCTCTGTCACATATTTTTGTCACTCCATCATTTTCAGCTCATAGCTGACTCTATGAGTACCCAAGTGTGAAACATTTAATAATTAGTGGTCAATTTCTGTCATCTTAGTAAAAATTTTAAAGATTTCAATTTGTATTCGTATCGCATCAATGAAAACATGCGATGATTGACAGTTTGCAGCTCAATTCTTAATGGAAGAGAACGACTAGTTTCCTTTTAAATCAGTTAAGCCAAAATGGAAAGGTGTCAAGTATTGGGTGCAAAATAAGATCTGGGTAATAATGGTTTTATTCGATTATTGTCTTCCATACATGATGGTCATAGTTGAAATATCTTGTTTATCGCACTTACACTATAAAAGTTTTAAAATGAATGAATTCAATTTTCTTGGAGGAAAGCCTTTGTTAATGATGTAAAGAAGCTTGCCGGATCTCATCATTTACCTTCTTTTATTGAGAATGGAAATGAAGTGAATAATTAAGGAGACTGAAACTAATATATGCGTTTAGTCGCTGTGATATAAGTACTATTTATATAATTTTTTCTATTAGAAACATCATTTTTCAATGGGTAAGTGTGGAAATTAGAAATTTGCACATAACATTTTCATTGACATTGTATTTTGTTTTTCTTGTTTAGGGGCCATTTTTTTGAGTTATTTTCAAGTGAAAAATTGGACTCAGAAAGGTTGAAAAGTAATTCATACTGGTAAAGGTTGAAAAATATTTCGTTCTCAAGCAGTATTGAATGTTCCTGTAATATTGTTAAGATTCTTTTCAATAAATGAGTAAAGTTATTCGATAATGTCTGAGAAAAAGAGGCAAATAAATGTCTAGAACGAAATCCACTGCCTAGAAAGCTTTATATGAATTGGGACCAAGGATTGTATGATGTTATGAATCAAAAATCGTTTTCATGACTAATTTTGATCAGGTAGTATGTATTGGGCAAAAATCTGTTTTTATCTATTTAGAATTGGTTACAATTTTATGCTAATTTAAAATTCTCATTATCTTAAAATTATTGTCATGTCTTTCTCTATCTCATTACTTAGATTTTCATGTTGAAATAATTAAAGATTGATTTCTCTTATTGCTATTGATCATTGAAGCTGTGTAATGAGGTGAACACGAAAGTCACTCTAAATTGTTTTAATGCGACGAAGCACTTCATGGATTAATTATAGTTTCAGAAGCAAATTTCAGTTCTTTAGATCAACAATTCATCTTTCATTAGAAATATGCATATGTATGAGATTTAATTGTGATGATAATGAATGTGAAATGTCGATGGTTTACTCAGACTGACTAGGTGAACTGGAGAAGAAGGTGAAAATGAATAAAGCAATGAAGATATAAATATTAATATCAGGCAAAGTTAATGCATAAATCATTTTGGTATCGCGTGGCATTCGGCAGCAGTTCCTTGAATCGGCCTTAAGAAATATTTGACCGACGTTGAGATCGGTTCTATTTGATACGGTTAGATAACAATCAGTGTTTCCTTCACGTGTTCACACTCATATTCTTTTTATTCTTGTAATTCCTATTTTTACATTTAAAAAGTGACTGATACTTGATTAACAAAGCAAGTAGAAGTTATAATATTCTTTTATGGATTAACAAATGAAAGTCTGAAATAACTTGAGTTCACGCGATTTTTCGTGAGTTATGTATCATATTACATTCTGAGGTAGAAGTGTACGCAGCAAGAAGTATGCATTTTAGAGCAAGTCCGTTAACAAAAGATCTAGTTATGCTGAATTTTGTTCTATTGTCAAGTATTGCTTTAATTCGGTGTTTATTTCTCCTTCATGCTTGTCATCGGAAATTTCACAAAGCAGACAATATAATTTACTTATCAGGAAAATGTGACATGATGATAGTTTATCAAGTATCAGTCATCGTATATAATTTTTTATGAATAAAAACGTACTCGTTCACATTTAATGAGTTTTTTAAACTACTAATAGAAAGTATTTATGAATATGAAGACTTGTTCTTCTACATTTCCATGGGGACAGAATGAATTATGTGTCTCTCTGTCATGTGCTTATTTACTTAATTTTATCAATTTCTTTCATCAAGTCGTATTAGTGGCCGTAATTCTTTGCTCGAACCACTCTAAATCACTCACCTTTTTGGGGGTCAATGAGAAAGATCAAAGAATCATTATTCTAGAAACTCTATCTTTGTTCTGCAGCTTTCCATGTACTCTTCATCTCTCTTATGAGTAGCAATACGTCACTTCCTTTTCCTCTCTTCATTCGCAACGTAACAATTTGCATCTCATTTTCTTCTCTTCACTCGTTCCATCATTACTGCTCTTTGCAAAATGACAAATGGTAATAATAATTAGCAATAATAACAGTCGTGTTTATTTATTCATCATATGTTCATTATATGTTAAAGAGTGTGTGATGAGTAACTGATTGAATCGCTTTGTTCAGTAACAGTTATTCAAGTGGTTCTTCAGTGTCTGCTTTGAAGCAGCTTATTGAAGAGAAGTTTTTTCTGGTGAATACGTTGGAATATATTTGAAGTTACATTCTTGTAAGTGTGAGTACTCTAGTTAAAAGTATTGAAAACTATTACGAAGTTTACATGACAGTTAATTGAAATAACATGAAAAGTGAGAAAATTGAAAAGATTTATAGATAAGTTGAGGTGGTGTGTAAGGAATGACTAACATTTATTCATTTTTGCTCAATATTTATTTCTGTCGTATAACGAGGATACTATCATTTATCAAAAAAATTACTACGAGAAAGGGGAAATTTGCAAAGCATGTTTTTTACAGATGTGTTTTGAAACTGCTTTCCTTTCTTGTGATACATCTGCTTTTCGGTGATTATATTCATCTCCCAGCTAATCACTACTGCTTTATGTTAATTCCGTTTTTTGCTTTGTCTTCATTAGTTCTAAAACTGCTTGATACAAGAAAGAAAACTGGGGTATGTCTTAAATCCATTTACCGTTTCATCCAATTCCCACGATTCGTTATTCGATTATTTATCGTTATTTTGCGGACAACTTTTGCTCAAGAAACCATATTTTTACTTTCAACGTAGTTGTTTTAGAAACAACTTAACTACGTTAACTTTCGACCGTCATTGTGTGGAATTATGAAGAACAAAATTGTGTTCAAGGCTCGAGAAACGGTGGAGATCTTCTTCGACAAGACTGTTTGTTGATCGTGATCTGTTCACTATATTTTGTCAGCTTTCGAAATTCAATATTTTTATGTAAAGATCCCGTTAGCTCCCAGAAATAAAAACTGGATTGTCTCATGGCTAAAGATATCTTTGTACTTTGCGTCTTGAATCGTTTTCAAGTTGCATGGCTATTGTTTTAACGCAGTCTGCGAGTATTGTTAGTTCATTTCATGTATCCATATCTCTTTTTGAAGAAAATGTAAGAGGGAATGCAATTGATTGAAGTTAAGACGAAAAGAGAGACCACTGTAGCTACATGCTGCCGGAAGTAGTAAAATCACGGAAGCATGAAATGCTTAATGTTATTACTTTCTGCCCATTTAATGGCTATTGTTTGGCAGAGGTATCATCCTTATTGCGTCTATTGTTATATTTACCACTTCGACTATAATATTTTGTTATGCATCTATAAAAATTGCTCAAACAATCACAACAAAATGTATAGTAAAGTGGAATGAAACGATGCAGAGGATTATTCTGCATCATTTTTTAAAATAATACTTCGAGTTTAACAGCATTTTTAATCGTTTTACCTGACTTCTACTTGTCTGTCTTAATAGCTGTATTAGTGAAACAAATTCGGGCCATTTTAATTTTCAGTGCTCCAAAACCAATATTTGAAAAACATGGAGAAGGCAGTTCTTTTTTTGAAATGAATAACGCTGTTTTTAACTTTCATTTAAGTGTGACTGGTGATCATGACTTTGAACTGAAGTAATTAAAATGGAAGAATTTGGATGTTGGCGTCTTTTTCGCTTCACTGGCGATGACTGCTTGATTTGGAGAAGGTCATCGGAACTTCTCTCATCTTTAGAACCTTTCAGTCTTATTTTTTGAACCTTACAGCGACAATTGAGCGAACCAATAATTTTCAGAGAATTGTTTTCATGAAAGAACTGAATAAAATTTAAGTAATAGTTACCATTTTTTATTATCTATAAACCTCTTAGATCCATGACGCACTCATGTGAATGTGTTGTAGATTACTAAAGTTATAACTTCAAAAATTTAATTATCTATTCCACGCAACCTCAAAACCTGAAGTAGAGTCTTCAATTAATTACAGAGCGTGTATTTTTTCCTCTGCGGATTAACCTCGGAGATAAGAAATGGTGGTCTCGATAGCATCTGCAATTTCAGCCAACGGGCGGTCAGAAATGGTTAAAAGCCTATAACTTTGCAAGACTTGTCTCTTTTCATTACCAGCCTTACTTAAACACAAATCCAATGCGATTGGTGACATGGTGCAGGATTAAATACGCATTTGTATTTCTAAACAGCTGCCAAAAACGTCGGTAATGCAGATCAGTAATGAAACCAAAATATTATGAAGGTGGAAGAAAGAAGGGAGCAAGAGTTTTGTTGATATTTGGGGTAGATGGCATAAGGTACAAAGCTTTGGCATGCGTTCACAATTTAATGGATAATTTGAGAATGTTGTTCACTATGCTGTATTGATTGTTATATTCAATATTAATATTGTGTATTTAATGGCAAAAGTGATGAAGTAGTTTTTGGATGGTGTTGTTTAATTGAAAAAACCAAATTTTTTCCTCGTATTTTGAAATTTGTTTACGTTTTTCCTTAGCAACAGACCCATGCTCACTCTTTGCTCTTTGGCTACCTCACGTTTCTCTGTTAATCCTTTCACCGCCTTTTGTTTATAGCTGTATTGCTCTGTTCCTGAGAATGCTAGCCATCTTAGAATCAACCGTTGACAGTTTGTTAATGCACTTATTAACACTTTATATACGTACGTCTGATATCTAAGTTTGTATTCCTACATGCTGCCACAATCTCCATTTCATATGCTTATGTTTAAAGTAATATGTTTTTTGAACTTAGACTGAAGACTGCATTACTTAGTCAAATATGTCGTCTGCTGTGTGATATCGGCTAGAAATGTGAGAAAAATAGTTAAAATGGCATCATTCATCCTTGAATGGAGTGGAAGTAAAAAAAGGATAGAGTTTGAAATGAATCACTGAAATGAGCAAGCACAAAATGGAAATGTATTGATGGACGGACATGGCTAAGGGAATAAAAGAAGAATGACTTTTTGTTCTATTTTGTTTGACGATAAAATGGAGGGTTAATAATGGATCTTTTTTACTCTCTTCATTTAAGTGAAAGGATTAAAATGTGAACAAATTGGAGAGTTACGAGTGAGAGGAATGAGCCCGTTTAGTACACTATTAAGGTAAGCAGACAGAAGTGAATGAGTTTTAAATTCAAGGATAACAATTGCATTGTACAGGTGGAAGGAAGAAGCGATTGTATCTCACTCAAATCATTAGTCCTCAAATTATGGAATAAGGTAGGGAGTGAGAGCCAAGGAAAGCACTTGGTAACAAAAGAGAAATTTTCACTTGTAGTGAATTAATACAAAATGACCCCTGTCCTTCTGACCTTTCTTTGCTTGAAAGATCTTTACACCCTGAAAGTAATTTGATCCAGATTACTGGATGTATGCATCACACAGAGCTATATAAGCTATGCTCTCTATGTCCGAGGAATTTTTCCATTTCGCTTCCATCCCCTACCTGTCACTGTTGACTACTTATTTCGGCTAATCCTCATGGGAGATATCAGAAGATCAAGCAGCTCATGTCAACACCTTATCAAATTTTGATTCATTTTATCCCTCATTTGTTGTTAATAAGTTATGCAAGTTATCTCATACTGCTAATCCTTTCGCTATATCTCAATCGTGTGAGTTCAAAAATTTTGAATTTTAAATGTTGCTTGCTGAAATAGTGAATTACTGCAAAGGATTAGCTTTTCATGTCTGATAATCTGAAATTTTTCTTGAAATCCAAGATAACCAGGAAAATATTCTAAAAAATGCCGAAGACATTCAGTACGGGACGTTTAGGTTTCTATCGTCCCAGATTTGGAATTGTCTGGTTCATGTATAAGCAGAAAGCATAGCGTTAATATCTGCTTTCAAGTACATTCAGATTCAGCCAAGAACTTGCATGAGAAAATTGAGATCAATTTTATTTTAAAGCTTAATGAATTTCTGGCATTGCAAAACAAATTTAAAAAATGAAGTAATTATGATATAACTAAGGTTAGTTCTCGACAGTGTTAGTAAACATAAAAACATTTTTGAAAAATGGGCATTTTATAGAAAAGACGTCAAGACTATCTGTAACAGTCTGAGTCATATGACACCAGGTTTTGTTAAGGTAAGGAACAAGTGCTGATGATTGATAAGATGGATAATCCTCTCATGCAAACATTTCATACTTATTTCAGTCGCTCAGTTTATTTTTTCACTGAAAGCAATTAAGAAGTTCGGGTTTGTAAACTCTAGCTCAAATAAGTCTTACTCATTTGCTCTTCTATATTTTTCTATATCAAATTTTTTGTAAGGGCAGAAAATAATTCGTAATTGAAAGTGTCGCGAAATTTGCATTTTGAAAGGCCGGTAATAAATTTGTTATTTATTAAAGAACGAATAGTCAGTGTGCACATTCTTGTAATTTAAAAGCGGAAAACGATAATAATTAATTATCGTAAATTAGCATTTGAAAACATCGTCGGAAAAGATTTGGCAATCCTAACAAACATGAAAGAAGTTATGGGGTCACATACCTATTGTTTCACGTTGTATTGGATATGTTTATTTTTGATTAAGGAAGGAAAAGACATATTTTATGCAAATTGATTCCTTAATCTCTGCAGTCGTTAATCGCCCGTTGTTCTTGTTAATGTTATTAATGTTTCAAAAATGCTTTTTTAGTTGCTAACAGATGACAGATCGATGTAGTCTGACCATCTGATCTGTGGGTTCTGTAAAAATAAGTGCACTACAATAATACTTTTTCAATACGATGTTGGAAGATCAGTTGTTATATTTTTGGTTCAAAATATTGCCCTGGTTCCTAATTTATAGTATTATGAAAAAAGATTAGAATTATAATGTTGATCTTGCAGTGTTAATATTAACTTTTCGATCATGATATTTGGATGACGAACAAGGAAATCGCTGCTTGCAGAATGCAATTTGGAGAGTTCTCCATAGTATGTTAATGTCTGATGGTATTTGCATATTATAAGTCTACAGTACGTTGCAGTATAGCACCTCTAACAATAATATATCACTTGAAATATTGAGAAGTGAATCAGTTATTACCAATATAAACACTAATTATGGAGAGAATTTTGAAGAGCACAAGTGGGGATTAACCGAACAGGTCGACGCTGTAACTTCACCTGCGCCCTTGTATGCTCTCAGTTACTTGAAAGCATCTCACCTTTCAGTTAGATCAGGCATATTTTTTTGAAGCTTATAATGTAATCGTAAGAACTAGTCAGTTTGAGGAAATTATCTTTGTTCATTGTTTATAACTTCGTTAACCTGCTATGAGAAATGCAGGTACTTGATAAAAGAAAAACACCTTAGTTGCTGTGTACTTGAAAAACTTTAGTCAGAATGGGATTGGAGTAGCGTAAATTGGAGCTATCTGTTTTATTAGATAGAAATGAAAAAGGGAGAGAAAAAGGAGCATTACAGTTTTCGTCAAAGGAATATTTTACAATTCAGCCAGATGGTTCGAGAAGCTTTTTTATTTTCAATAGAAGATTTATTGGTGATGCGAAGAAAGAAAAACCTTAGTTAGCGTGCACTTGGCTTTTGTGCCTATCCTGCTAACTTAAAAAGATTCATTTTAAGAAAAGAGGTAGCAATTGATCTAACTGTGGAATCTTTCTTAATCGGTGATTACATGTCACAAAGCATTTGTGAATTGTCATCTTAATGAGAATGATGGCATGGTGAATGAATTTAGATCGACTGCTCTGTGTAATTTAATGTGACAGTACGATATCATATCGTTAATCATTTAAACACTGCAGGGTTTCTCAAACTGAGGTCGCTTACATTTTTTCAGAAATTTCGAAGATCATTTCAGGAACAAACTGTGGTGGTTTTTGTTCACCTAGGTGTATAGTGATATCTATGCTTTTTTATTTTCTGTAGACGTGACCTACAGTTCATTAGCGAAAAGTCAAATTGAGCCAGCGTTTAATCATAATGATTTGAATGTTTATCAGGTTAGAATTCAAAAATGCTGTATCTTATACAAATTATTATCAATGAAATTTGTTTCGGATTTATATATTGGTCGCTCCTTTAACATTTTCTTCCTCCTTATACATTTTGAATGTGAGAAAGTTTGATGTTTTCTGATCACAAACAGTATGATCCAAAAGTTTGGATATTTTAATTAATAGTTGGGACAAATTTGTATTTGGACATTCTAATCACTATGTAATTTGTATAAATGAAAGGAAATGTAATAGTGAGAGGTGGGAGTAATAAGCATTTGTCACAACAAATTCTGCATTAGCAACGACTATAGGTTAATATGCCTTGCTGATAACTAATATGAATATTTTATAAATATTTCGCTCATTCTTCACCTAATAATAATGGTTGTATTATTGGCATTCATCGAAGTTTTATTAAAGCTGTTAATGCTGTATAGCGTGAGAATACTCATGGAAATATTGTCAAGCACCAATAAATCTTTTGAATTTCATTATTTGAGTAAGTATTAATTTAGAAAACGTTGACGATATGAGTATGTTTCAAAGATTCTGCGATTATCAACAACTTTTAGAAGAAAGGAAGTAAGTAATAGTAAGAAATGAAATTTTTCAAAAATAGTTAAATGCACGTACTTTTGGATTCACACGCAAGGATATTCTTTAATAACAAAAGGAAAAAAAAATCAAACATTGCTATATCTGTTTGTGTCAAGCATTGAGTTGCATATAAAATTGAATTTCAAGTTATACAACGGGCAAACGATTGAGACTTACTGCTTAATTGCATCACTTGTTAGTGTTTATAAAACTGATTTCACTTGAAGTGTAGTGATTTCAATTTACTAAGCTTTTTAGGAGTTTTAATAACACTGATATCATTCTTAGTCATGTTATTGTAATGGCATCCTTAAAGCCCACACTAAATTTCATTTGTTAAAAATTTAGAAGTCTTCAAATTCCGTTCTTCCAATATATTTTGTCAACTAATGAGCATTTCTATGTTATTCTCCACTTCAGTTTTTATTACCACAGTGAATCTAGGATTAGAATATAAGAGCTAGAGTCGATTACGGAATCGTAACTGTAGTTGGAGCGAGATATGCTTCTGTTTCATGCAATCTGATATTAAATATATTTAAATGAAACCAAACTCCAATGGTTATTTTATCTGTTTTGATTGCTATGGCGTCAAGATGAAATGTTATAAAGAGATAGAAGAAAGTGGTGAATGAGAGTAAATGTCTAGATCGTCGATATATTAAGACTACTGATGTAAAATTTTGCGTAAATGAAGGGAAAGCAATAAATAAATAAAACCCTCCACATTACTTCATCAATTGGATAGTAGTAGAATTTAATTAAAATGGTATTTTTTTTCGCAAATGAGTAAATGCAAAGTGATTGAAGCTGGTGGTGCCCTATGTTGATGGAATTTTTGAAGTGGTACTTCCGAAATATTTCCTTTTGAGAAAGTGTAACTTTCATGTGACAGCATTTTTGGATTGTGCGTTCATTTTCGAAGTACTGCTATATTGGAATAACTTATTATAACACTTGCATTGTACTAGTTAACTAATTACTGCTAGAAGTCAAGATCGGGAGTAAATGAATAAAAATATCAGTTTTGTATTCATCATTGAAGCTCTAATGTTTTCAAACTGATGCTATATAAAAGTGAAAAAACGAGATTAGGAAGACCCTCTCAGCTTTGATTGCACTGCAAATCGAATTTGTTCCATTTCTTTTGTTTTCAGTTAACTTATCTGGTTTTACTGGTGCTTAATACTGTATCCAAAAATGATATAACATTGAAGTTGTTATTTCAGTGCTAGCTAGATGTTAATTTTGCGGGCAACTTCTAGCTCTACTAATCCCATTATTTCATATCAGAGGGTTATTTGAATAAATTATAATCTTGTTATTTCAAATTTAAGTGACAATATGGCATTTGTTGAATTAATGCAGAGTTTATCGACGTACAGTAACTTCAATTTTTTTGGCGGCCATAAAGGCTTAGCGAACTGTGTCAGTGAAATGACGATCACAAAGGCAATGTAAACGAAAATTAGAAGTATTTATTGGAAAAAGATTAAATACAAAAACATTTTCATTGTTAAAACCGGGGAAAAAATACTGTCAGTCATCAGTTCACTGAAACAGAAGCCTTTTTCAGAGTTTCACTCAGACACATAAGATTTAAATCGATGTTGATCCTGAAAAATTTTTGAGTCATCTAGTGTTGATAATTCACCAATAATAAGGTTAAATAATTGTGGTGAGTGCAGTACTTGTTTACAATCTGTCTGTCTATGCATCAGTAATTTGGCTTATAGGAAATGGCGTAACGCTTAATTTGTTAAAGATGGGGTCATTTGTTTGTAGGGTAAGAAGTTAATTGGTGGACCTCTGGTTGTGCACCGATAAGAATCAAAATGTTGAAAGAATTGTCTGTACCCTCATATTGACTAAAGACATTCTTTTCAGCCAATTAGTCGTTGTCGAGCCTCAGACTTAATACTAAATATGCACATTCATTAAATTGGCTAAATTATGTGTAATATTGCGCGGTTATTATTTCTTGTCTATTATTGCTATTTTGTTCATCGAAGTCATAATAATTTGGTTGTTGAGTCGCAAAAATACTATTTATTCACATGCTTAGGATGAACAGAATTGCATCTTTGTGTTGTATCGCCTACCTTCCTAATTATTTTATCATTTTGGCTTTGCTTGTCAGTACTGAGAATAACTTAGAGAAAAGGAAGGAAGAGGGCTCATTTTAATGAGCAATACTATATAAAATGTATAGTTTGTGGCTATATATATTTATCTATAATCAACTGAAAATGGCATAGATAAATTTGCATTTCTTTTTTTACATTGTTCAATGAAGAAAAAAGAAAATGAATGGGAGAAGCAAACTTAGTCACTGAATAAAACGAATATATTTTGTAGAAGCCATTTAATTGGGTTACAAGCTTCAATTTTGTCTCATTTATGTCCAATCAAAGAATCTGGAAATGTTTTGAAGTATAAATGTAGCAATACTTTTTTCAAAAAAAAAAATACCTAAATATGCAAAATGATTGCTACACTAAAAAGGTATTAATTTTTATTAGTATTTGAACTAAATAGTTTCAATCATTACCGAAAAAAATCTCAGATTGATGTCAATTGATGTAAAAAAGGATGAAAATTCAAGCTAAGTCAACTCGTACACAGCTATTCATGGAAGGCGTTTGTTGCATATATTCACGATATCATAATTACATACATCTTGACATTTTTACTGTAATAATACTCCTTGTGGAAAATAATTTGATGTATGAGCCATATAGACGAATACGTTAAAAAGGAATGGAAGCACTAATGACGCGTTTATTTTGACTATTGAAGAAGGAATTGCAAGATATTTGATAATTTGTTTTTGAATTTAAATTGAAAAATGAATTTTGTCAAAAATATGCCTCATATTTTGATGATGAATTAAGATCAGAAAGTGAGCAAATGAATAATAGAAGCATATAAATGAATATGTGAAAGTAGGATGGTAGCATAGATGACACATACAGGACTAATACTATTTATGCATTTGTATCAAGATTAAGAGAGAGGTTGATTAATTAATGTAATTGAACAATTGCTAACTTGATTATCTAGAAAGGGAAGAGATGACATTATCTCAGAGCAGAAGAAAATGATGATTACACCCTGTTTATATTCTGCTCATTCTTGGTACAATAACATTTTTAATGAATTTTGCAGCTGTTTCTTCTTCTTTCATTATCTTTGTGTTTATTTTTTCGAAGTAAGAAAGTGAAATCATACTTTGTCCACATACAGTAGTATTATTTTTATCGTAAGCATCTTATGATGCTGGACGAAAGCACTCTAGAAAATTGTTTTAAGTTATTTCTTGTCGCTAAATTTCTTGTTTGCTAATGAAACAAGTAGACGTAAGCGAATATACAATTACAATAATATTTGTCGTTCAAGTTATTGTAATTTTAAGTGATCTGCACCATGAGGCTAATATTTGTCATGGAAGAAAGCAGTACTATGCGAGGGATATTGACTGAATAGAGTACAATGTTAGAATATTTACATTGATTAACTAATTTAAGCATATAATGTCATGCTTATCATCAGCTTTCCCAATTTTACACGAAAATCTTTTTTACACACTTTTTTGTGTTTATTTAATAAACTAAGGAATTGCGATAATTTTGCAGAAATTTGAAATTCCTTCAGCAATTCCTAAATTTTTAGCTTACATTTCCTGCCCATAATTAAGAATTTATCTATCTTTTCCATTTTGCATCAAATTTTTGAAGTATATTTGTACACTCCTATGTTGATCTTTAGCATTAGTAAGTTTTCTAGGGCATTTTCATTCATTTCTGGCTTCTCGATCATTTTTATCCCTTTCATTCATTCATTTGCATATGCAGTTTAATAGTTGCATTTGACTATGTGATTGAACTTGTCAACTTTCATGAAATTATTTGAAAGTTATTATTTTGTTGTAAGAAACTTTGGCTTACAGTTATATCTGAATAGTCCAGTTAGTATTAATATTTGATCAAAGTAAACTGTCTTCTTCATCTCTTTAATTTTTCCATCATTTCATTGTGCATTAAAGCTTTGTACAGTGAGTAAACTATAATTATATTTATCATTTTTCTTTAGCAGATTATCACCACTTATCATATAAGTGTGTAAACTACATTTATTTTCTGGCTTCTACTAAAATTTAGTTAATAACATTGGCATTAGTTATTGAATCACAGTGTGGGTCAATGGTTTTTAATTATATTTCGTATGTACTGAAATTTCAAAACAGTGTTTACTTCTACTTTAAAAAATGCAAAGAATTATTGTCGGTGGTGAATGTCTTTTTGGATGAAAAAGTTCTGGAAATTTTTGTTAGTAACAAAAAAATATTTTAGTTTACCAAAAATTTATCTAAAATTTATGATGCAAACATCTAGAACTTTTCGCTTTATTTTGGTCTTTTTTGTTTTGTAGCTGCGTATCTCTTGAAGAAATTTATGATTTAGAAATAAATATTCCGATGTTCAGACCTAAAAATAATTTTTGTGGGATAAAAAACAAAATTCCTACCATTTTTTTGTTATGTGGAAGAAACAAACTTCGTTTTTATTGCATTTTAAATGTGTTTACTTCATCATTCCATGCTTTATTTTATTGCCAGATGAAGAAAAAAATAAAAACACGAAATTCAATGACAATAGAATTGTTTTGTTCAAGAAAATCATTTTATTCTTTATAGTTTCACTGATCGCTCACGTTTTCCCCAAGATGCTGAAATTGGTGCTGGAGCAGCATTCATTGAAGTAGATGCTATGGATTCAATGAATATCCTCTGTCCTTCGTACAATAGTAGTAATAATAATGATAATAAGTATGAACAACTCGTTATTTATCAGGTGACTTTTGTCAGTTAAATTTTTCATGCCTATGTTTTAGTGCTTGTACGTACACATGTAGATTAGCAAGTTATCAGTGAAAAATTAATTTTGGTAATTTTAACCGAATATACAATAATAAAAGGTAGTTAATATGTATTCATTATTTACTTGTCTTACTGTAATAGACAGTGTTTACTTTATCTCATATACACTATTGGTTAGGTATCTGATTTATCATTCATGAGCTGCGAATTGGACAGCCGCTCACAGATATTTCTCGTTTGTGATTCACCTTTTGCTAGAACTGCTCTTAGCCATCGAATTGTATTTCGACAATATTCACCTTTGCCAAATGGTTTTGAATATCAGCCGGGTCGATCGTATTATTTGATTTGTAAGTCCTTTTTTCCTATTCCACTAATTTATCCAATTACTAATTTATTAGGTTGGTAGGAAAATTTTTTTCTTTTTTATATATTCTTTTATTATGAAATTTATTCTAAAAAATAAATATTTTGGTCTTCATAAGAATTTCAGCAACATCAGATGGATCTGCAGAAGGAATGAACAATACTCGACGAGGCCTTTGTGTAACTGCTAATATGAGGCTACGCATCGATGTAAGGCCTTTGAGTGACCAATCCCATGCAAGTCATGAGAAAGGTGACAAATTATTTCTTTTGGTTAAGTTATCTAGACTGGGAATTTAACCCCAGAGAATTTCGACGTAAAATTTCCGTCACGACTTTTAAGGATGTAATAGAAAGTTCTGCATGATTCTTGAAGACTTATTAAGGACTTGAAAGCGAAATTTTTTGGAGTGCTTTTATTGCTGCTATGGTAAAATACAAAGTTCCATGAAATTTTGGGGAAGGACAGAAATGATACTTGTAATATATTACAAAGTGATACAGTGCTATGGAACAAACTGAAATTTTTTGAAATGTATTTTAAGTATCCTTTTTTTTATCCAAGCAATAACAATTCATTGTTATTAGAAGTGGACACAGGATCTGGATTTTCTACATCGAGAATCAGAAAAGTGAAACAAGAAGTGTGGACTCGAAGTGGTCGTTTTAAATCATCTGCTGATGATAACACACGAACAAAACAAGGAGTTACTGTATGAGTAGTTTTAATAATATCGAAGAAAAACATAACGAAAGTCACTTGCGTAATTTGTCAATGCATTCTAGCGATATAAATAGAAAGGTAAGAGGTTTAATTGTAGGTCATGAATGGATTAAGTAATGAATCACAAAAGTTTGCTGAAAAACACGGTTTTGACCTTATGCAACTTGAATATGTTAGGCAGCTGGCAATAGACGGTGTGGAAGGCGATTTTTCATTTCGAGAGATTGAAAATGACTCTTTGGTTGGTTTAAACATGTGCTATAAAATTTTTTATTAAAAATTATGGTTTGATGAAAACTAATTAGTATTTATAGAAATCTTCAACGGATTTGTCAAAGACATTTGTAAATGACCCCGTACAACCAGAATCCTCAGATGTACTTCCGGATCGAGATTTGTTTCATTCTACTAGTAGGCAAGCACAACGATGGATTTCAGAAGAAAAGCAGAATAAATTCAGTGTTTCACGTGACCTACATACGGATCAGAATACTGCTACCGTCGGTTCAATACAAGACTACGTTGTAGATGATATATCCGGTAAGATAATCTTCAGCAGTAGAATAAAGCATACATTCCCCTCCCAATTGCTATTTTCTTTGTTTTTTCATTTCCACTTGGTATGTAGTAATAATTTTAGGTGCTAGTTCTACATCAAAACAAAGAATAATCGAATGTCTAATGCTTGCGGTATTGTTACTATGGATTTTAAAGAGGTGATCTACAGTATTTCTGTATTATATCTCCGACGAGTGTTAAGTAATCCATGATCTACTTGACTTCAAATGCATTTTGTACATGTGATTGTAATTAGTTACTCTTATGCTTCAATTCTTGCCATATTAGCTGCTTGAAAAGTAGAATGGTACTCACCATATCGAAATTTTTCATGTATTTTTATTAGGAATTTTCCTTTTTAGTGGAAAGAAATCTGTACATCAAGGACTGACTTGAAAAGTAAAACGTGAGTGAACGCTCTTAATTTAAAAATGTGGGGAAACTAGTTTCGACTGCAGGCTTGATGGAACTTTCCTAGCGAATGTAGAGCACATCAGATATTTGTGAAGTCACATGCTGTACTTGATTTGCATGGCTTAGGTACCCATTTTGCACTTTCTAAAACTTGTCTAGCTAATTGCGAGATATGAAGCGAAAACCATCCATCATGATTGTTCCTCTCAAAACTTAGAGTGGTGAATACTTTGTTATATAATTTATGTATATTGCGGACTGGCTTTTGATTGTTTAAACGGGTTATGTTTCCGTTACTTTTGTCTTTTTCTCACAGTTCTCATTCCAACAGTGCTGCTTGAAGTTCTGTAATTGATAAATTCATTGTAAAACTTTCTTTTCAAACACACACATGTTTTCTAAGCTCCAAAAAACTCAGATGTTTGCTGACCATAAAATTTATGCCTGAAATCTGTCTTTGACAATAACTATGTTACGTCAGGCTAGGGACTATAAATGCACATTTAATCCGGCAGTAAATAATTAAGAGTAATGGATTTAATTGCAAACACAGGTGAGTTACATACATGTTGGACATTCATATTTTTGAGTATTATTAGGTCATAACAGTATTTTTTAATCTCCGTCCTCGGCCTTTTCTGTGAAATCTTCTTGCCCTATTTTCGTTGCATCTATCAGACTTCATGCGGCCATCGTGCAGCTTCGCACCAGTTCTTAATCTTTGACAGTTCTTACCTCTGATCTAAACTTGCTATCTTGCAGTCTACCATTAGTAAAAATTAAAATTGTAAAGCAACACTATCGACATGTAAAAAAGAAAGCATCAAGTTAATTATTACTACAACTCTAAATCTTATAATCAAAATATTTCAGCCTACCTTGTTTTTTTTTAATACTCTAGTAACTCGTAAACTGCGGTTTTTAAAATTAGATCCATCTAGACGTAATGCCAGCGGAATCGAGGAACTTTCCTTGAATGCTACAAAGGCAAAGCCTTTGCTAATACCAGTTTTTCGATCTCGAACTATTCTGACAAAAGAAACATTTCCGGTCTAAAATTTGAAAAATGTAACAATGAGATTTGATAAGAAACGCAAGTAAATGAGAATAAATAGTCAACCATAAATATCAATAACTGAAATTTTGTCATCTGAGACATTTTTCAGATGGAAATAAAAGTAGTTAGAATATACCATCTCAAAATGCGCGACAAGTTCGTTTTCGGACACATCATAAGGCAAATTTCCCACAAAAACTGTTGTTTGAGAACTGTACGTTCTCTTGCCGCAACAACGATCCACTCTGAGTAAATTCCCACAATACCTTTCTCCATTCCTAATGAGAAGATAATTGCTTGAAGCAACAGTCAACTTGTAGATCATTATTTGGAAATGTACTGTGGCAAAAAATGGAACTTCACTTACATTATAAGAGCTCTTTCAATTGCATTTGGATCTTTGAATTTCACATAGAAGGTTAAAGACTTCATTTCACTTGAAATTTCTCGCCTCAATACCGCAACCTTGAATGAAATGATAACTCAAGAGTAGAAGTTTCCTATTTTCACAAATGCTAAAAATCTATGAAGTCTTCAATATAAAAACCTTTTTAGAAATTTTCTCACTAGCAGCAATAACAGAACGCAACCGCACACTTTCAACAGCACCAAACTGAGAGAACAACTTTTTGATTTCCTTCCTAGTGCTTGACAGCGGAGCATTTCCAACAAAAACGGTTCGATCATTCTTGTCTACTATTTCTCTATCTTTGATTTTACTAAAAAATTGCAAGAAGTAGCTATGATGAATTCGTTAATACTAAATGACAATCTAAATCATGTTAATGACAAATTATTATCAGAAATGTTTGCAGAGCTTCTTACCGTAAAATCGTGAAGATTTATCAAAAATCTATATAAAACTGAGAAGTGGTTCTTACGAAATCCAATTCTGCGCTGTGGTATTGGATAAACGACCATGACATTTATTCACTTCAAATGATTTCGGTTGCAATTTTTTGTTGCCAACAAAATAAGGAGGAGACTGGAAATGACTTGGAAATTACAGTTTGAAACCAAAGAGAATCAAATCGAGAATATGAATGCAAAAGTTTGAAGATGTATTAGTTGAAACGTAATTTGTACAGCAGCGTATATATTGTTATTCAAGAAATAAAAGCATTGTATGGAAACTTAAGAAACTGCACATACCGCATCACCATCATTCTGAAATTTGACTTCATTTCGCTTCTGTAATTTCACAGTCTCCACAGCACTACACTTATCAACAGCAAGAACATCTGACAGCGCTCCCGGAACATATGTTAATTCTGAGAACATTCTGAAAGATGAAGCCTTAACCCACACTTTTTAATCCATTACTTCTGTCCATATTTTTACTTCATTTCAATTGATAGCTGATTTACAAGTTTCTAAACACACTGATCAGAACTTTTCAGGGAACTCATACGCATATTACTTAAAAAATAATATTTGGGATGATGTCACATAACATCAACATGATAGAAAGTTATCTGTGCGAGAAAGAACATAAACACCAAGTTTCATAAAGACAATTTGGAAGCAAACAAAGGCAATTCATGTAATATAAAAGATATCGTACGCATTAATAAGAATACAGATGCAGAGGTCCGTGACCTCCAACACCATAAATAGCACACCTTCTAAGTGAATCTAAGACTTATTCACAAAATGTATTAAGGATGCCGTACAAACAAAACAATCAGGTGTTTGCGCACTCAAACTCGACCGAGCAATATTGACCTAATTTCTTCAATAGCTGAAAAACTGATTCAGAGCTACACTTGTAGAAACAAGGTAATACTACCTGAATCTCAGCAATGTCAAGCAGAAGGAATCATGTTCACTACAACGAAGGATACTTTCAAATATCAGAAACCATAGAAACTAAAAAAAACAAGAGATTGAAAGTCGTAACACAAAAAATGAGAACTGCAGCGAAATAACAGAATGAACTGAGATCCTTACAAGTGACAAAGCAGTACAGTCTCAACAAAATATTTTGAGCAAATTTTAATAGATGATAGAAAAATAGAAAAGTTAAAAATCAATATATTCTTTCCTTTACATATATATCTAAACACATAATACAAGACATGATACTTTATAATCACATTCTTATAGTTCGAAAAGTGATGTTCAACAATTTCATTGAGATGTATGCAAGATAAGCAACTTGAATACTCAAAATAAATTAATTCTTCACAAACATGCATATTCTTATGGATTTATAAATAATAAGTGCCTGAAACTAAATTTTCTTGAAATTTCTTTATTTCTATTAATAAATCACATTTGAAGGATAATATCCATCATCATCGTGTTGGCTCAAACGTTCATAGCGATGTATTGTTCGACGTGATGAACTTGGTGCACGTCCCTCAATAATGACACCTTAAAAAAGCTCATAAGAACTAATAATTTGAAGGCATGATAAGTTGAACTGAGAAGCGAAATTTAGCAATAACCAGTAAGTTTCGGCAGAGGCATTCTCCAAGCAGTAAAAAACAATTGCATTGCTTCAATTCTTGATATACATGAATATTTAAAAAGCAAGACAAAACTTGCCGAGTATTTTATTCCTGTTGCGGGATACAACATACAAGCATATAATAATAGCACTAATTACTACAATGCAAGATAGAGAAGGCATGCTCTCAGCTTCAGTAAATTCCTTGACCTCAACGAATGGCTGAACTATAGCATTATTAAAAATTGTCGGGAACAAAACAACAAGTAAATTAATATGGAAAAGATAACATGATAAGCAGAACAACTCGAGAATTTTATAAGCCTAATTTTGAAAATTTAAGAGGCATAATACACAACTGCTTCTAACGATAAAAAATGAAAAAACAAAGGGACAAATTACCACATTCGTCCACATTTTTCTTACGATGCCTGCTGAAGGTTCAGCAACACTTTGCTTCCTGTATTCCTTTTCCACTTTGCTTCCTGTATTCGTGTATTCCTTTTTATCATTTCCACTGTCATTTTCCTACAAAAAGAGAAATTATCCAAAAAATTTTTCAGCCCAACGGCAAACTAAAAACAAAGGCAACATGACCACACCTGTATTGGGGATAAGATATCGCCCAACTCACTGGAAGACTGCTTGACAAATTTAACTTTTTCAGGATGCTTTTCAATAGCTGAGGTGCCAAAAAATTGCGGTATTAGTGTCTGAAGAAGTAAAACGATTGCTGATGAAGAAACACGTTTTTATCAGAAAAGTTGCTGGTATTATGGAAGATGCGGCAATCACATTCTGAACAAAGAACTACCAAAGTCATAATTATGAAAATAATGCATAGACAAAGTTGAAAATAATGTCAAATACTTTAAAATCAAAAAAATTAGATTCTGAAAAATGTAAGCAGAAAGCAATTACACTTGCAAAGGCAGATAAAAGCGTTGTAACATTTGTTTCTATCATTGCATTTTCTGTCAATTTGGAATTGCTATCGGTACCTGCAACTGTGCAATTACGTACTGATGATATACACATGAAATAAATCACTTTTATTGTTAATTTAAGCTATTACTGGAAGGAATAGTAAATCTTACTATTAAGATGGCCTGCATTCTCTTCAGCAAGTATCCACTGCCTGATACACAGAGAGTAAAATAAGATCAACCACAACATTTTGCCTTCGATATCCAGTATTTTTTGGTTAGCTATCTAAGTATTACTCTGGACGATTAATTTATTTCTGTTACAAGAATGAAGTACGAGTCCGCGACATAAATCTGCAATATAAACAAGCAAAACCAAATTGATGTGAATTTAATACAATAAGAAGTTATTAGAGGCATATTAAGAAGTCACTGCAATCTTTCTTTTATAAGTATCAAGTATAAGCAAGGACTGTAGCAAAGGCACGCTAAGTTTAACCTAGTCAATAGAAAGCAATGGAGAAAACAAACCCCTTGATACGAGCACAGCCAACTTTAATGCCTACAATTCAAGTTTTAAACTTATTACAATGTTTTTAGAGACTGCAGCAGTATTGTATTTAAGAACAACTCATTAAGTTTTGATTGCATAATAGGAATTTGTAATGAAGACAGTGAATATTAATATTCATGGTAATAATGTCTTCATCACAAATTTATATCATGTAATCTTTACGAATTGTCCTTAAATATATTTAAAAAATGCCCAAATACTTCTCTCTAAAGTAATGAACTACTTTCCTCTTCCACTACAATCTAAAAATTAATAAATTGAAGAACCGTTGCATATCTGTTGCATGCAATGACTTTGATAGTTCTTAGTGAATGACTGATTTGTAATTGACTTTCATGCAGGTAATGTGAGGAGGTAAGGTAGATGAGACTGTGTTGTACTGTACTACTTGATCTTAGGGTATATATGTAATAATATATCGTAATGGAGGAAAATTCTCTTGCAATATGTGTTGTTGAGAAAATTATTTTTCATGGCTTAACAAAATTGTTTTACATTAAGAGTTTCCAACTGGCGTTTTCATTTTCAACCGTCACATAATCAAACATTCTTAATGATTCCACGGTATTGGTGTTCCTTCGCTGTGAGTTTTTTGCTTACTTTTGGTTTATGGTTTTTGGTTAATTGTTACAGCTTGCTTGTCACGTATGCTTTTTGTTTTAAAGAATTCATTGTAAACAAGAAAACAAAAATATAGACAGCTGACCTATGTTCAACTTTAAATTTTACAGTGGCAAATCTTAGTCGGGGCTAAAGAAAACTTGTCATGGTATATGCTTTAAGATACATTTAATCTCGTAATTACTGTGAGACGAAATTTTAGTGTTAAATAAAGTGTCATTTTTAGAAACGGTTTGCATCTTCTGGTTTACCTGCTCGAAATGTTGCTACATTTAGAGAAGAAAAGGTATTTCTATTTTTGATTCAATTATATTAGCAACTAAAGAAAAAGCCTATGCCAGAATTTTGATTTCATTTTGTTCAAGATCTCACGATTGCCAAATGGATTAGCAGTTGCCTCTGTAGATCTTGGCGGTCCAGTGTCACAGCTGGTAATTGCATATAAAGCAGGAACACGATATGAGATGCCTGATGAAGCAGGTTTAGTTCATCATATTCGGAACTGCTTTGGAGGTGATTCATCAAGATATTATGGTGCTCAACTACTTTGGCAATGTGGTTCAGCTGGTGCTAGTGTAGTACGTATAACTTCATTTAATTTTAAAGATGGTAATTGAGCGAGGACTGTTACCTGGAAATCTGCTACGTGAATTGGAAAAAATATCCAATGTGAGTATGTGATATGTTATAAAAGTTGGCAATAATTCATTTTAGGAATACGTAGCAGATAATTTCAGAATTCAATGATGACGCGTGACTTGCTTGGTGTGCAGATGTCAGTAATCAGAGATCATGCCCAGTTGGGATTATCTCTTTTGGGAGAATTGGCTCAACCAGCATTTAAACCATGGGATGTTGAAGATTTCAGTGAAGCTTTAAATATTGATCGCAGTTATCTTAAACCATATGACATGTTGATGGAGAAATTACATGATGTAAGAATCTGCCATTTTGAATCTATTCATGTCACTAACTGTTCATTAAAGAACCATGTTGAGTCGGGATTATTACTTTCACCTCCGTTGCAAGTAATCACTTTTTAGTATTTAGGCCGCGTTTCGAAATGGTCCTCTTGGAAATCGTTTATTCGCGAAAGAAAAAAGCATAGGCAAATTCAGTTACCGGAAAATGCAGATTTTTGCAGTATGTATTTCTTATCGGGCTGATTGGTTATTTTTCTTACCTAAGATGCCTTATGTCTCCATTACAAGGAAGTTCTTTTAGGCTTCACAAATGGTGACTGGGAATGCTGTGCTTGTTGGAGTGAACATTCCACACGAGCTAATTGTAGATTATGCTAGCAGTCAGTTCACGTTACCTGAGGGTAGTCCGTGTTCAGTAAAACCATCTAAATATTATGGTGGAGAAGAACGGCATAAAACTTTGCTGAATGAAGCTCATGTCGCCATCGCGGGCAGAGGAGCTCCTTTGACAAACCTTAAAGTATTTGTCAAAATCATGTTTACGACTCATGCTTGTATTTTGGTTCTTTAATTGCCGAAATGTAGTCAGTCCTTAATTTCAGATAATCAGAAAGATGTGGTCGCTTGATTCTTTAGTAACAGTTTTTTTTAATGTGTTCATATTACTGCTTTGAAAGTAAAAAGTAATTTTATAAAAAATGTACCGAGAATTTGGGGAAGAAATTCAGTAAATCGGTTGCTCTAATTAATCATTTACTATTTTTTTAAATTTAGGGCTTAGCCACGCAAGCTGTATTAAGCGCTGCTTTTGGTCAAGGAGCATCAGCAAAATATGCCGTAGGTGCTGGACAGGGTGCAATTGCGAAGGCAATTTTCGTAAGTTTTTGATATTGCTTCCTCACTCTGATGTTTTAAATATAGCTTGCGAGCGAAGAAAATAATTATTTTATCGCTGATAAATTTATTACTTTTTTGTGCTGAAGTTTCAGAAAGCGTCAAATGGTTACCCATTTGGTTTTGATTCGATATCAGAAGTATATTCAGATGAAGGACTTGTTGGTATATATCTTGTTTCTGAACCCGATCATATAGGCACTCTCTGTGATGCTGCAGTAAAAGCCATAAAATCATTTAAGATCGACGATTCAGTTTTGGAAACCTCAAAGTTAGATTTTTCTCGTGTCTTTTTAATGTTAGTCCTTCTCATTTTGTGATCATATCCATGTGCTTCATTCATGTTGAATAATTCTGAAATTGTCGATTACAGAAATATAGCCAAAATGAACGTTCTAACTCGAGCGGAATCGGCAGAAAATCTTGCAGTAGATCGTGCTGCCCAAATTCTTGCAACTGGAAAAGCAGAGACGGTTTCTGACTTATTGCAAGAAATAACATCTGTTACAATCAGTGATGTTGCAAAGGTCAAATTTAAAGTTTTCAATTAGTTTTCGTTACATTCCTGTCAGTGATATATAAATGATTTGCATTGTTAGTTGCACCTTTTAGTTTGAGCAAATAAATTTTTTTTGCACCATGTTCGTCTTATTTTGTCTTTATCTACAGGCGGCAGATCAGATGAGATCAAAGTTATCGCTTGCTTCACATGGGAATATCTATCAGGTGCCTTACCTTGATCAGCTGTAAAAAGGGGCCGTTAATTCTGTGAAATAATAATGTAAAGAAAATATGACTCATCATTTATACTTTCAGAAAACTTGAAACAGTAAATAACAGGTTGTAATTTAGATATTTTGCAGTATTTTTGTCTATTTCAATTTGTAGGTTACTATAGTGAGTCTAAAATGTATTCTTCGTCAACACATTTCTTTGTGATAACTTTCATGCGTATTTGTTATGCCGTGCAGTTCCGTCACGGCAAAAATTTGTTTGAATGTACGCCGTTTCATTAGACTAATTGTTTTTAAAATTTCTGAAATTAATGTGTGAAATTATATATTGGTCCCGGGTCCTTCAGTGTAGTTTAAAAGAGAACTGAATGTGATAAATATGCTTTTATATTCTTTGTACTGCAAAGTACTTTATTCATTACTAGAAATATGCTTTAGCAGACATATTCATTAAGACTTCTGCACTTCTTTCATTTTTAAAAAACAATATAACACTTAGATACATCTTATATAACTGATAAAGACGAGAACTATGGAGTACTGATCTCTGTGATGACGAGTGGTAAAGTTTTTGAGATGAGAAAGCTAGTCTGCACTACTTTTGTCTCACTCTGGATTGGTAATACTGTTGGACAAAATTCTAGAATATGAAACGAAATGATGTGAATGAAGAATTATGAAGAATGGTAACATATGTAAAAGCACAGATGAAATATAGCATCTTAAGAGTTCGTAATAGAGGAGAAAATTAATTTAGTACCTGCTCAGCTGCAGCGTCTAGGTTAAGAGTTTGCAGACAATCAATGAACAGATGCTCTGTTCTCCGAAATGAGAGCAGTTAATGCAGTTCATTGATAGTGAAGAAGAAGGATGACGAGGCTGTTTGATTCCAAAGTGTTTCTTTTCTTTTTATTAACTGCAATTTTTGCTTGGCGAGGATCAGAAGAACGTTATTTGGTATGAAGTACAAAACTATCAAATTACTGTAATTTAATCTCTTCTGTATGGCCATGCACTTAACAAGCTAATTTTTTGAACAGCACTCATTACCCTAATTGTAAAGCATTTCAAATTTTTTGGCATTTAAAGTTATTACGATTGACAACAAAAGTTTACTCACTAAAATTAGCCATTAATATTAGATTTATTATCCATTTGTCCTTTTTTTAATCAAAAAAGTATTCAAAATCAAAAGTTGTTTCCATCTTGCATAAGGATTAATTTTCAGCCAACTTGGGATTCAATTGATTCAAGACCAATACCAACTTGGTACAGAAATGCGAAATTGGGCATATTTTGTCATTGGGGACTTTATTCAGTGCCAGCATTCCAGTATGTTACTAAGATAGAAGCATGTTGAATTTTTATCTTAAGAAGCATTCATTTACTGCGCTTAAAATGCTTTCAGCTCTGAATGGATGTGGTATAAATGGAAAGTATCTAATAACTCGGATATTATTGAATACATGAAGCGGAATTATAAACCTGGATTTACTTACGCTGATTTCGCAAAAGATGTACTGTTTTTTATTTTTTATATCTCATTAATTTGATTAAATTTACTAAGATATTTCTCAAATGAAAGATTTGCAACATTTAATTATGAGTTGCATTTCTTTGTGATTTTAAATTAAACTTTATAATTTGATTCCCAAAAAATCATATTTTAGTTTACTGCTCAGCACTTTAACGCTTCCATCTTTCGAGAAATAGCTGAATCATCTGGTGCAAGGTAATTTTTTATTATTTTTGATGATATATTTTTTTGCTGTTAAAATTAGTTCTGTTGCAGATACTTTGTATTCACTAGTAAACATCACGAAGGATTTACTATGTGGCCGAGTATTACTTCTAGAAGTTGGAATTCAGTTGATGTTGGCCCCCACCGAGATATTGTTGGTATGAAAACAATAGGCCATACTTTTCTTCTTTGTTATGTTCATAAATTTTAATATTGTTCATTTCCTTCACTCTGAAGAAAATGGACTACATTGAAATAGTTTACTGTAAACAAATTTTTTCTCTTGTGGAAAACTAAATGAGATGTTTCCATTAAGCTTAAACTATTAAGTTTCCATTTCTTACAATTTAAAATTACTAGAGTACATCGTCATTATTCTTTTTTTTAATCTGATTTCTTTAAACAATAAAATTTAGTTATTAATAGTATAGCTTGATTTCAGGTGATTTAAAAAATATTTTTCGAGGATCTTCGATTCATTTTGGCCTTTATTTTTCGCAGTATGAATGGTTCAATCCCTATTACATGGAAGATCGTAAATACAAAACCAGCAATTACGTAAAGGTTTGTGTTCTCTGTTTCCTACTATATTTAAAGTAAATACAATTACAGTATGTATCATATCCACAAATGCTCGAGTTGGTAAAAAATTATGAGCCTGAAATAGTTTGGAGTGATGGTGATTGGGAAATGAGTGATCAGTACTGGAAATCAAAACAGTTTATTGCTTGGCTCTACAATTCAAGGTTCATATTCATCTTTATAAATCATTCATAACTTATAATTGTTTTACGACAGCGCTAAAAAAGTATGGAAATCATTTCAGTTTTTATTATTAAAACAAGCTACAATTCTAAATTTACAGAAAGATTACACGTCTGTAACAGTCCTATGTTAACAAATATTATCAATTACAAGGTTCAAATTTTAGTCCAGTAAATAGTACAGTTGTCGTAAATGATCGTTGGGGAAGTGGCATCTCGGGAAAACATGGTGGTTTTCTAACGTACTCAGATCATTTTGATCCAGGTTATTTTTCTGCAATGCAAGATTTTGGATAGTTTGACAGAAACGCTTCAAATCTTTGTAGGCTATTTGTTGGAACGGAAATGGGAAAACTGCCTTCCACTTGATAAGAAGTCATGGGGATATCGTAGGAATATGAGAGTAAGTTCTTAAAATATTTTGAAATATCTCAGTTGTAAGCATCTCATCAAATTTATGCTCGGCAAAATTCTTGAATTATTAGTCCAATTTATTTTAAATAAATACTTCAAAAAATGGAGCTGCATTGGAAAGGAAAAGAAATAAATTGAAGTAAAGAATCTGAGTGTGTTTGGTTGTTTCTTATTTCTGGAAGTTCTTAATATATTTGCTGCCAAAAAAAATGTTAAAAAGTTTAGAGTGATGACGTAAATACAGTAAATTATCTCATCAGTCAGCTGGTTAGAACCATATCTTGCAACGGAAACATGCTGTTGAACATTGGTCCAGATGAATCTGGAATGATACCAGCCATTTTTGAAGATCGACTTCATCAGTTTGGTCAATGGGTCAAACGTAACCAAGAAGCAATTTATGATACTTATCCTTGGATGTATCAGAATGATTCTCTTGACATTTGGTGAGTATACTTTCCAATTTATAGAAATGTTAATCATTCTGCTAAACATTTATATCCATTTGCTTTCGACTAAGTCACTTTTTAATGATCCGAAAGAATTCATCTTTCCAGTCACTAAAAAATTTTTCATCTAAAGCATGATCAGATTTCTTTAACCTGCTTTAACTTATTTTTATAATACTGCATGCTCAAATTGCAATGTACCCATATATCTATAAGTTCATATTGAACTGCTTTTTCTAGGTACACCATTAGTTCGCCGAGCGGAGGGATGGTAAAACCTGACACAGCTTGGATATCACATTCGAAGCAGTCCAAACTTTATGCTTTTTTCCTTAAGTTTCCAGTTACAAACACTATTACATTGTCTTCTGTACACTATACACCAAAAGTTAGTAAATTATATCGTCAATCGAAAGAAAGTGTTTCTTTGATCGTTTATAAGTAGCAGCAATTTCTATAAAAGCATTGTGTAAATAAGTCCAAAAGACCTGTTTACAAAATTTTTAGACAAAATAATTTTTCAGTTTATAAACAAATGATATTTGAGTTGACAGCTGAGGTACTGCTTGATGCCGGCGAAACCGAATTACTTGAAGTAAACGGAATTTCTGGCAATCCAGTGACTCTTAATTTCACAAACCATCAAAAGCTGATTGCGTTGAATCCAATTGTCATACGAATCAGCAATTTCGATGCTACTTATGTAAGTTTGTTTTAGAAGTAATTTAGAACGAGTCTTGATTTTATATTCTTAATCCCTCTCAAATCAAAAGTGCGAAAATAAAGTTTTCGCATTTTTTTAATATCAACTGTTAACTTCGATATCTGCTAAATTTACAGACTGATCCACTGCAAAAGCGCAGGAAAGTCAAATCTTAGGAAAGATCGAAGTTCGTTTCAAATTAGATCGAAACTGAATTTATTCAAGAACATGAAAAAAAAAGAAAATATTTTTTTGGATCACAATTTACGATGAGTGGAAAATCGAACTGTTTAGTGACAACATAAAAAGCTCAATCAAGCTTCTTTTGTTTATTGTCGTTGCCAAATTTATGCATTTCAAATATATTTCCTTAGTGCTAAAATATTCAGTAGTCTTTATTATTTATTTATCAATGGTTGATCAAAAAAAGAAAAAAAAGTAATCCACGACAGTGTGTAAACAAATATTGTTCAAAGCTCCTATCACAAACAAATAATTTCTACGACAAATTTCTGATTTGCACTGGCTGTATTTCGTCAAAAAGTATTATGAAGAGTCGGTGTTGCACTTATTTAATTTCGACTGTCCATTCTGGCATTTCCGTTGTTCCGTACTGTAACAAAGCATAAATTAACAGCTTGTAGTGGAATTGAAAATCACGAAGATATCATTTTTCAAGGTAGACAATGAGAAATCAAAGTAGGAATTTCATAAAAATTAAAAAGTTGTGGCAAGCTAAGAATTGATAAGTTAGCAATAAGGACCTGTATATCAACCACTGTTTTATAAATTTTTTCCATTAAATTAGGTTTGTGGATTATTGTTGGTATTATCAGTTCTTCGAAATTTCCTGTTATCGAATTTTTATATGTAATGTGACCTATCGGAGAGACCACACAAGCTGTACCAGTACCAAACATTTCATACATCTGCAAGATTTTGTTTAATTCTTGAAATATTCTCAATGAAGTTTAAGGTCGATTGTGCTTTACAATTTAAAGGCTAACTCTGTTTTCTTTGATTGATCGTTTAATCTCTGCCATCGAAACGTATCGTTCAGAAACTTTAATACGATTCATTTGTTTTACCATATGTAAAACACTGTCTCTTGTAATACCTGGTAATATTATTCCATCACACAAAGGAGCTGTCACTAGTTCATCTTCTAAAAATAAATGTCTCCAATATCATAAGTTCACAGTTAAGATTGAAGCATTCGAAGTCATTCAAGCAGTCTGAGGTGTACAGATTTGAATTTCATCTCGATGAAGTTTGAAATTAACCTCCTTCATCATTCTTCCAGTATACAAAAATGTTCATTGATCCAACTTCTGTAATCCATTCCTCGGGGCCGTACAACCACAAAACTTGTTGACAATTTTTGGAAGATGCTATCTTACTAACCAGTAATGTTGGCGCATAATTACTAAAAAATATGAAAAAAGCCCTTTAAATATATAATGCAGGTTGAAAAAAAAACTGTGTAGAATATGTAATCTTGCTAGTTTTTTATCAAAGATATTATGGCATTGTAGCTTGTAAACTGTGTGTCGGGAAAATCTCACCAGCCCATTTTATACTGTCCAACACCACCAGGGAACGCTCGACAGTAACTGGAGTCAGCATAGAGTGAAATAGGCTTAAAATCAGTATTATAGTACTGCCCAACAGGACCAGTCAAAACAAAAAGTAGAGCTTGCGTGGGATAATCTATTCCAAGACTAGGCTGAAATCATATTGCATAGTTAATTAAATTTTTGTTCAGTTACGAACTGCACCGAAATGGTAATTTTTCCTGTATGGATGCAAAGTTTTTGTTAAACTAATATTTATGCAATTCAAAATTAACATCAGTAGCAATGAGCGTTGGACGTATGTAAAGCGAATTTGGTGGCGAAGGAACCCAATCTGCATCAATCTTTACTAATTCACAAATAAGTTTCTTTAATTCATTCGTGTCGAATGTCTGTAAATACTCTTATTTCAGAGATGTTATTCAAAGAAAATTTAAGCATTCTTTTTTATTACTGAATAATTAAACTTTTACTTTTTTTATTAAATCATAATTGCATTTAGTTATTCGATTGAAGATACAAAAATTTTGTGATTTCCTTTGGGATATGGCCTTATCTATCTTCTCATGCCAAAAACTAAGCAGTAAGGGGATTTGAAATCAATTTTGCAAGTAAAGTTAAAGTCTTCGACGAACTTTTGTTAATCTGTACATAAATTATATATATATATATATATAACAAAAATTTGTCTACGAATATTATTAAAAACTCGCGTTTTATATTGCTTCTCAAATTTTGTCAAAGAGTGAAAGTATGCATAATAAATAACACTATGAGCGAAACTACAAAACTAACTAAGAAACAAGTTGCAAGGTACTAATGGTACTAACTGGAAGAGCAGATCTAATCGCACTTTGATACATACGTTCCATATTTTTTTCCGGTCGAAACAAATAAATTTTGTTACTTTCGTTTCGATATGCTTTCATTCCTTCGAACAATTCAACAGCGTAATGAAATACCTAGTTTTTATTTGATAATATTTAAGTGAGTATTTGGTAGTTTTTCATGTTATCACTTTCACTGATGCAAATGTTCTTCAGTGCAAAATTAATAATACTGTAATTGTGAAAAAAATAGTTAACCTTGGAAGCAGGATGCAGAGACAAATCATGAATTGGAGATATCAAAGGCCTAGACCAACCTTTCTCGTTTGACCATGTTATCTTCAAGAATTCATATAATTTTTATCATTTTGAATTACAAGAAATGCATGATAAAATAAATCACTAAGTATAGATTAAAAAGTTTACGAAAATAGACCTTATAAATGAACCTCAAGCATGTGGTCGGAAAAAGTATGACCAAATCGTAATTTGCTTTTGGGATCAGGTTTCAAACGCATTTGATCCGCTTTTATTTTAACTATTTCCAAATCTTTGTGCTGAAAACAACTCACATTATTATCACTATTTGATATTGTCCATGAAATTTGAATAGTTAAATTTTAAATTTTCCATTAGTATCAAACATCCCATGAAAGAAGCGATTGTAGATCCTGATGTAACTGAACAAAAGCAACACTTTAGTGATTTGAAAGTTGGAAATAGACGTTTGCTCCGTCGAAGTCGTAATCCTTTCGATGCATCGAAAGCGAGAATATCTGTTAATTGATTCATGTTTAATAATTAGACTTCTAGCAGTTACTGAAAATAAATATTGAAAGCATTTTTTAGTAACGGAACTTATTTAAAATTTAAATACATAGCATTAAAAAGCGTGAAATAAATGCAAAGAAAGAATAAGACGAAAACTTGTTGAATATTGGCTAACAAAGGAGTGCAAATCTTGCTCATGGAATTATACAATTCTATAAGTATAAAGCGTAACTAGATGCGTATATATGAATGAATCTAAAAATCAGATAAAATTAACTATACACTTAATAAAAAAGTAAAAGTATTATTGACAGCAAAGAAAATATTGATAAGATAAAGAATGAGGAATTGAAACTTAAATATTTTGCCTTTTTTCAAATTGAATTTGAAAATAATTATATCTAGGTGAAGATAGAATACAATTAATCACAATAAGTGCAAAAGAAATAATTGAGTTTAAATTACAAAAACAATAAGCAGTTAAATCGTGTTACCTTATTTAAAAACGATATCAAGGAGAATAGCCAATGCTTTCTAAAAGTATTAAAAACTTTGGAGTAATCAATCTTTGAACGAGGGCCACATTTCATATAAAAATAATTACTCTCCAGTAAGATTCCAGCAATAATCCAGTCTTAGTTGACATTCACTGAATTTTATCTGTTAATGAAAAATTTTCTGCCATACTCAAATTAATTTTACTTCAAAGCAGTAATTGCTTTAGAGCTTTTTAGAATAAGCAATTTGAAAATTGATATTCTTCATTGCACTTGTGAACTGCGAACTGCATATGATTACTAAAACCAGTTGACTAGATTGTCATTTCAGTCTAACAATTGGAGATTGAATTTCCTTGCAATCATTTTCCTTTTTTAATCTTTCCTTTATTTTAAAAAATTTGCAGATTAAGAATAAAATGACTTGACATGGGACATCGTAATAAACAATTCTAAACAATACGCATTATGCTAAATCCTGGCTGTGCTGACAGTAATTAAACAATTCTTATGTAACATCTCATTCGTTTATCAGTACAGTAAAGTGCTGAAAACATAAAAGTGATAAAATCTTTAATCGACTGCAACTCGAATGATTTTAATGAATGGAAAGCATTTTTCTGCACTTTTTTTCTATCTAAAATTTAAGTGATATTTTGAATAAAATATTACAGAATTGAACAAGAAAAACGAAACTTTCATACAAATTCGAAATTTATATTTTACATGAAATGAATGAAAGTATTTATTTGATTACATATTTAGACTGTCAATTATTACAAGTTAATGTAATATATATTTTCATTCAAACAAGAAATGTGATAATGTGATGACAATAGTTGATTTGAAGCTGAGATTTTTGAAAACTACGAAAATGACTAGCAATTAAAATATCAACTAAGAATTTCTTTTTTTTGTTTTTGCAAGTAAAAACGTTCAGAAAAATGAAATCAATAAATAATCGGATAGTATAAGCACAATACCAATTAAAGTTTGAGTATAGAAAAGAAAGTGAGTGTAATTTTGTCGCAGCACTGGTAACAAATCGACTCATCCCTCGATTTATTTAAAAAGGACATAGTTTGTTTGCTTAAGATGAGAGAGATACTGTAAATTTGACTGATAAGAATTTTCGATCGTTTCACTGATCAAAGAGCACTAAAAAATTATGGTATTTGAAATTGTCTGACATTGAAGGGATGAATTTATGCGATGCAATTTCGCACGAGATTATAGCAAAATATGTCGTCGACATTAAGTAAAGCTTCCAAAAACATGTACTACATCAGAAACTCTGAAACTGCTAATTGCAACCATCATAACTGCATAAAATCAGAAATCAGTCGTACTTTGAACGACTGATGATATGTCACGTTTTTGTCTGAATATTGATACTAATGTTAGATATCAACGTCATCACGGATAGCCGAATGCGATGAAATACACTACAGAAATGATTCTATGAACTATGGAATGTGGTCATTTTTCTTTGCTTGACTGCATTCTTATTTATGTCTACCTGCAAAAACAAATGCTGGCTTTTGTTACAAAAGCCATACTTTACTCTAATCTCGACGAATTCAGTTCTTCATCCATTCGGATGATTCAATGGAAGCAAAAAGTATCACCAATTCTGGACTAGAATTCACCATAACGATGTACATTCCAACCAAATACACCAAGAATAGTAACTCAGGAGTGAGATGCTTATGTAATTATAAAAATTGGTGGCTTTGGAGAGACGAAAAATTGTACTCGTAATCTGACAATACATACGACTCTATTTTTATTCATATAAACTAGCTCTCGAGAGTGAAATTTATAAGGCCCTGCACATCACACACCCTAATGCTCTGTCCTGAAAAATTTGGATCTAAAACTACTCCTAACTTAATACTATGCTTTTCCTCAGAAAGAAAATTTTTCTGCTCACAATTCTTTTCTGCAGTGAAATATAATAATCTCCATCAAATACTACGGCAACAAGCTATAGGGCCACCAATTATGTAATAATTTTCTCACTATTACTTTGACCATATGCGGGGCTGCTTTAGGATAACTTAGAACAGTAATCACTTTAGCATAAAACACTTTAACCATGAGAACCATATAAACTGGAAAGATGCAGAACTTTTACAAATTTCAGCTTTTCTGCCAATGTATTTTTGAGGTATCTGCAAAATCAACGGATATTCATTTGAAGCAGATATAATGCTATTCTGTACAAAAAAAATCAGACGAGGACAGCACTAGAGGCACGTAATGTTGAAATATAATATGACAGAGATTCAAGCGAAAGAATTATAGAGCATACAGATCACAGATGATCAACACGACAAATGATGCAATTACAAGATAACAGACTGAGTTCAGTGACTGACAACATAATTCATTATACGGTATCGAAAAAAATATTCTAATGTGACATTTTACATCGTTTTGCGCACTTGTGGAAATACTACTTAATAATAAAAACATTTTCTAATACAACATTTTCCAGTAAATATTTCTTGTTCTCTTCAATCAATTTGGTTTTGCTAAACAAAAGTAAACAGAAGACTTCGTGTTCACTTACACATATTTTTGATAACTGAACTTAGTAGAAAAAAATTGAAACAAACGTTGAGATAAAAACTTTACACTTTTACCCATTTACGAAGATAATTTAGAACTTAAAGTAGTAAAAACCATAACATGCTGCGACGAAGCAGTTCACAACATTATTATGAAAATCACTGTCATTGAGGTCAATAAATTGGATGAAATGATGGATTTGTACGTACAACTACTCTCCCTTCCTACAAGGTTAAACTAAAACCCTATCCTCATATCACAAAAGAAAGAAAAAGTTGGAAACTGCCATAATGTCAGTGACCAGCTTGATCAAAAGTTGATAATAATCTTCAAAAGTAAAAAACGAAACTGTAAGAATCGACATATATTGCTACATTATTTTAAAACTTAGAACTAAGAATGTGAGTCATATAATCTTCAATTTGATGAATGTTATCCTGCATCAGTCTAAATTCATGTGAAAATTTGTTCTTACAATCTTCGTAAGCCATGTCATCATCTATCAAATAAATGTCTCCAGTCAGATTTGTGGAATTACGAATCAATTGCTCTTCCGTTTGGATTGATACGGAGACCCTATAATACGCATTTTCCTTTCCAAATCATTACTTCATTGACGATGATAGAGCCAAAATGAAAATCCAAAGAAAATTGTATACATAAAAGTTAAGTTCCAAATCAGAATGTCTTACGTTTGATTTTCCTCTGTTGATACTGCTACCTCTTTATATTTATTCATCTTCAGAAACATTTCATTGAAAAATTTTGAATTGATTTTAATCAGTTTCTTTTTCCAATCTTCGGATTTTTCAGAGACCAAAGATTTCTAAATTCTTCAGTCAAAATCAGCAAAATAATACTGAATCAAACATTTTTTAATAGATTCTATTAAGAAACTTCAATGACTTTAACTCTTGAAGCAACTCAGTCTTTGTTATCTGATATTATAAATTTTTGGTTTTAAAAAAGTATAAAAAGAATGATCAAATGAAAGGTGACTAAAAGTCAACAAACCTTGAATGCATTTTCTTTATATGGTTTTACAGACTGCTTCTGAAGATCAATGCAACTCAATTTCGAAGTAAATTCCTTTGAAATTAAACAATCCACTGAACATGGCTACAAATGAATAGAAATTATAAACGGTATTAAGTGATTTTCTTCCAAGTGTTCTGAAAAAATAACAAACAATCTTCAATACTTGCATAAAAGACAACATTAAAAATACTACTTGTTCACTGTTGAAGAACTATATAGCTCTATTCACTTATAAATTTGTTACAAAAGATAATAGAATCATATTGAAATTGTAGAAAAATCTTTGCCGAAGGTATTATCTCCATTATATCTTCAAACCTTCGGCAAAGATTTTTCTACAATTTCAATATGATTCTATTATCTTTTGTAACAAATTTATAAGTGAATAGAGCTATATAGTTCTTCAACAGTGAACAAGTAGTATTTTTTCGAGACCAGTGATTCGTATATTTACTGGGACTTATTCTATTCTAGCGCAATCATGAATCAATAATTATTCGAATGTACCTTAGATCAACTGAAAATCAAAACCACGTAACAATTCCCAAAAGCTCATTCAGTTGCAATCCTAACAACTTGATTCATTAAATAACAATAATTAAACATTATATTGTATGCCAAGCACTAAAGTTATGCTACGACTTACTTCAACACAATTGGATTTGGAAAACAGTTCCTGTTTTGAAAGTGAAGGAAAACGAATTTTTGCATAAAATGACCAGTCTTCTGCAGATAAAATATTTTGGACGGCAAGAATTTGTTTCCTCAAGTATCTTCTTTTATTGTGACTTCTATTTTTGATCCCAGCCGCCGTTAATTCCGTTTCTCTATCCTTTATAACTATGGTATCTAGCATTTTCAAATTTATATCCCTTGCTTCATCATAAGTATGTGACGATACTATCTAAAGATTTTAAATAACGATTATGACCAATATAAGTATATGGCTTATACAATCAAACGACTCTCGAAATTATCAAAATCTTGCTAACCCACCAATCCCTTTCTCTATCCTTTATAACTTTGGTATCTAGCATTATCAACCATGTTACTGTATCACTTTTTTATCTTTAGCAAAATGTATATATTACCTTATTGGTTCATCGATTTAAAATATAGAGGTATCAACAATATTTCTATCGCAATTAAAATAACGAAAAAAAAGCGATAATTGTTACATTAAAGTTTACGAACAGTTAGATGATGCACCTTCAGAGCAGCTAGTTTTTCCAGAAGCACGTTAGAAATTTCCGCCGTCTTTATGCTCGCAAAAATTTTTAAAAGATCAGAATTCGAGTAGGTTGCCTTATTAAATTTCGGATTGGAATTAATGACATTGTTGATACACTTAGAAGTCGCTTCATTTCCTAGTAAATGATTTGAGTTATTAAAAACAACTGAGGAAGAGCTTTCATTTTTGATTTCACCGTCATAATCTTGGAGAATATGCAAATTCTGCATCGCATAAGGCTGAAAAATATGAAATTATGAGTACCACATCTGGTATGATAAAACCGTAGTTAACATGAAATCAGATGAGAAATCAAATCTCGGAAAATCCTCCTCCTAATAAGTTTATTAGAAAATAATTCATTTTATTATAGAGCTTTACATTCTTATGCCAAATGTGTTTTATGACAATTATATTTTTCATGCACTGTGAGGGAGAAAAATATATACAAAGATGAGAATTACGCAAAAATCTTGAGAGCGATCGAAAAACTCTTCGTTGTAGATAAGATCATTGGGCCAGCGATTGCTTAAATCAAGCACTTTAAGTCGAAGTTTTCCCTCAACTGCGATATCACTGAACGTTTTCAAGCTCTTTCTATCATTGATAAATGTGAATGAAGCTCCATGAGTACCTAAATGACCCATTCATGTTAGATGATTACTCGTAAAAAGAAGAATAGAAAACATATAACTTGTAATTATATCTTTCAAAAAGATATTCTCAGGTACCAAAACGTCCCGAACGCCCAATCCGATGCAAGTAGGTAGATAAAGAAAACGGGCTGCCGTAATTGATGACAACATTAACACCTGGTACATCAATGCCTCGACCAGTCTAAAATACTGATTAGTTCAATGTCTCGAGTGGTCTAAAGTAATTACATAAATAAGAGTCTTTTATAAATAAATGAAATCCCGAAAAATTATCCTCCCAATAAGCTTATTAGAATATAATCTATCTTACTATACAGACAATATAAGTCTGTAAAACAAAAAATATTATCATTATTATTCTTTCAAACATACAAGATCTGTTGAGACAAGTATTTTGACCACAGATTTTCTGAATTGTTTCATAACGTTTGTACGATCTGTCTGTAGCATGTTACCAGAAATTTGACAAGCACCAAACTCTGCTTTCGTCAAACCCGAATAGACCTCATCACATCTAAAATAAACTCATCGCACGTAAGACTTAGACAAAGCATAAAGCCTTTGGAAAATTTCTTTAACGACAAATTTTCGAAAACATAAAAAGCCTACTTTGTTTGATCATTGACAAAAATTATACACTGACTATAGCACAGTTGAAGCAGTAAACGTATTATTGCACTAATTTTTTTGGTTTTATTGCAAACGAGAACAACATATTGTTTAACACCATATAACTGAGCATCGGTGTCCACAAGCACTGGATGTGCATCTAAACAACTGTTCTCCTAAGCGAAATTGCCAACACTTTTTCAAAAAAAGTGAAAAATTTATCAAAAACAGGAAAAAACCTAACAAGAATCAAAAAACTAAGAAATCCATATTGAAGCACATTAAAATGAAAAAAGACAAAGCTGGTAGCAATGGAGGCGAAAAATATAATTAAAATATTTTGTATCGTAATTTATAATTACATGAATATGATAGCACCGAAATCAATGACAGTCTAATTCAACTATATAAAATCATTAGAAACCTATGACCACGGTGTTTTCAACAACCCTTAATATATTTCGCATCCGTAAATAAATTTCAGTTGGCCCAAATTGCAAATGAAGCAAAAAAAAGGAAAACAAATAAACCTGTCATGTAACGCGCCAGAATTTTAAGCATATACTGTGGATACGTAGCCGAAAACACTGCTACTTGTTTATGTGGCGGAAGGGCAGAAAAAAGGTAACTGAAACTAGTCAGGATTAAGTACATGTAAAAGAAAACTTTGCGAAGCAATCTCCCTTTTTTATGTAGAACACTGATGAGTGCAAAAGGTCTTTGGATATTCAGATTAGAATGACTCTTATATTTGTTAACGTGACAGTTTCCAGTAATGCCGAAACATGATGGAAGTTTGGCATTCATACTTTAAGCAGTAAAAAAATAAGCTCTAGGATGCTATGATGCTAACAACTCACTTAATTTCTTCCTGAAAATTTGATTCCATAAGTTTGTCGGCTTCATCCACAACAAAGAGCCGTATATGAGATAGGTTCAAAGCATTGATGCGAACAAGATGACAGAGACGACCTGTTGTTCCAACAACAATATGAACGCTTTTTTTAAGAACTTGAATATCACCGGCAACGCCCTTTTCATTCCCGCCAACAAACATACTTGAATTATTTTATTACAGGATACAAAGCGTTAATAAATCAAACACAAATGTGTTCCATCAACATTCGAATCCCGGCATAAAAAGAAGAAAAATGTAATCAAACTGTATTCGTTTTTAATAATTTCAATCGTAATAAGTTTTCTAGAGCATACGTACCGCACGTGAATGACTGGAGGAGCAAGCATACTGATATAGGATACTATTTGAGAAACAATTTCACGAGTTGGAGCGACGATCAACACTTGGGGACGTCCAAATTGTGCATTCAAGTTTTCAAGAGCAAGCAATGAAAACACCATTGTTTTTCCAGTTCCAGATTTTGCTTGAACTAGCAGATCTAAAACATAATAGTTTTTACTTATTCCATAAAGAGAAAAAACTGTAAAGTTTTTTTGACAAAAAATCTTATTAATGATTTGTAACAAATACACGTTAAAGTTGAATACGTTGAGAAAGATTACCAAGGCCAAGTAAGCCACATGGGATCGCTTGTGCTTGTACTGGAGACGGTTTCGTAAAACCAGCTTTTGCTAATGCAGTCAACGATGTTCGACTAAGCATAAGTGAATTAAAATCAGGCACATCCGTTTCAACATCAATGGTTCGTTTCGTTTTACGCATACGCAATATTGGAAATAAATTATCACCCATCTGGAAATGCAATTAGTTGTCTAACTTTTTAAAGAAAAATGCTTATTTCTAATGAGTGAGTGTTTCTTCTTATATTTGCTAAATACTACAAACAATTGTTCAACTATACTCCTAGCTTCCTAACATGAAGTATAACCACCTTGTCCTCATTACTAACGTGCTCTCAATATGTTCAGTTTCTATTTTTCGCTTTTTTCAAAACTTTATTTCATTATTACATCACAAACTTCCTGGCTTATTTTTTATTTTTCAACTTTATGCTTCCATAAAACTTTAACTCCCTCATTCTTTTCTTACATACTTGTTATGAAACAGTAATGCAATAAAGTCTGATCATTACAACAAATCCCGACCACATATTACAGCAATACATTCAAACACATGCTTCAGATTAACATGAAGATTGAAAAAGATAGATAAAAGTTATTGTGGAAGGCTATGAAAATTCATATCCCATGCTGACAAAATGCAATTAATTTAAGTGTGTGCAATTAATTTTAACCATTTAAACTATAGTGAGTAACTTCATGAAATATTCCGTTTGTCCTGAGGACTTTTATCATATTACTTAATTATTCTTCTTATAAAAGGTTCTTTTTTTTTTTCAAAAAAAACATGATGAAAATTTTGAACAAATGTAAGATGGGTCACAATTAATACATAAGACTTGATTAAAACTGTATCGTAACGTCGTTATTGAAAATGAGCAAGACAAATCTTGTGATGTGTTTTGAGAACTTTTTTAACTTCATAAATCTTACGTTGTTGCCAAACTTCATTCAAGAACATTCGCAACGTAAGTTTTGCTTACAAATATGTTTTACTATTCACTGAATTGTTTTGACAACAGTGAATTCACTTGATGTTGATGATTTTATTTGCTTTTCGCTCATTTCATGGATAGTAGCCAAGCACATGGCAGACTATGAATTGTCATTTTTTGTTGCATTTTATTGCTAGTTGTCAGTGCAGTTTCTTATCAGTGTTTCAATAAAGTTTAATAAAATAATGCTTTTGACTGCTTTTATAAACTACAAACAGAGAAGATAGAAACAGAAAAGAAGAAGTGCTAGAAAAAAATTCAAAACCCAAGGCAAAAAGTAAAGGATTTACTTGGAGCTTATAGAGCTCCAAGTTCAAGCAAGTATGCTCCAAGTAATTTAGTTCCTTGCATATAGTTTGTCAGATTCATTTTTTCATTTTGTGAATGTGCCATATCATCTGATGCACCAATAGGTAAAAGAAGTACGCTACCTCCAGTCAATTCTTGAAATGTTAGAGTAATTGGTATACTACCACCTTCACGAATATAATCTGGTTCTACTCCATACACTAGAAATTCCACAAATATCAGATGATTATGAATAATGCAAAAATGGATTTAATAATTTAATGAAGGAAGCAACTACCTTTTTTTATAGCTCTCGCTCCACATTGATAATGAAGATCTTTAAAATCAGACAACCAATAGACACCCGAATGAAGTGGCTTCACTCTAAAATTATAAAGTCACTCTCCAGTACAAAACAGTCATAGTTCAATAGAAAATCACAGGAAAATAATTACTCAAAGTGATTCGGAGATCCCCTGGTTTTCCATAAAACATTCAAGTAATCTACGACAAGTCGGTCCACCTTTGCTGGCTCCATATTTGGTACAAGTCGAATGCTGAACTTTCCAATAACCTTTGCTGGGATAACTGTTTTTGCACCTTCACCACTAAATGCTCCTTCAATTCCTATAATGACTATGACATTCTCAACTTCGCTGTGCACAAACAAATATGTGCAATAAAAAATATGCGCTTGAAGTGAATGAAATATGAAGCGCATATAGTTATCACTCGAATTGGTATTTGTAGACATCAAAAATATGAAATTTGATTGATAAAGCTGCAAACATAGTTTATATAAAAAAGTGTGTACCGTGCAATGAAAGAGATGGATTTCTCCAGCGGTTCATTAAGATTTCTTCTTTTGAATCACTAACTAATTTGAAGGCGCCAATGTCAGTACGGTACTCTTCCTAAAAGTATATCAGTTAACTGTATAACACAAATCACAAATCTAGTTACAAATAGTACTTACCATATTGAAGTCAAGAGTTTTGTACAATGCTTCTTCTTCTTTGGTTACTGGAGCCACTAAATCCTTGATACCTTTTATTTTAATATTTCCATTTAAATCAGTTAATTGACTCATGATCCAAACTACATCTGACATTGGTTCATACCTGAATTAACACTAATTTTACTTTCTTATGCTTTCTATCATCAAGCGATTGCTAAAAAAAAAATTTCTAACAATACTTGCAATAAATATATTTATGTTATTTAGAAGAAAGTTCATACACAATTAACTAAATTTGAAATGAATATAAAATCCCAAGTTGCTTAGTTATGTTGAAAGCACTGAACATGCTTTTGAGGGAATTATAATTCATGACCAACTATATATTTTATCATGCAGATAGAACAAGTATTGACGCAAGACAAAACAAATTTGAAGACAGATGATTACTTTATACATTATAATCTAATAACTGATTTCTGCTAGACTCATTCATGAACTGATAAATTTCAAAAGAAATCTTTAAGAACGTATATTATTTGAATTTAAATTATTAGTTAAATTAATAAACATACATGGAACCACCGAATACACCACTATGTAGATCCTGGTTGCAACCACTTATTTCAATGAAATAATAACATAACCCTCTAAAACATAGCTGAGTTTAACTATAACTTAATTAAGCAATATTTAATTATACAATTTATGACAACATAAAACGTATTAATTTGAAAAGTTAAAAAATAATTATAGTAAATATTAGCATTTTAATGAGCACTGCTATTTAAGACAAGTTAAAACAAACACAAACTATATAAAGATCAATCTGTTGTAATGCTTTTAAGACAATATAAAATTCAGTAACCTCAAGCCATATGAAATACAGGGTTTAGTTTTCCCTAGCCAATAACTATCAGATATGCAGGTGAAACTGATATCATTAAGGAAGTCATCTTTTTTTTTATTCAGCACTTCTTCCAATCCTATTGAGCCACTTTCTTCCATTGCTTCGAAACAAAACTTAAAATGAATTATTAGTTATAAAACCATTATCTTTTTTTTAATGAATACATTAGTAAATTAAAAAGGATGCCCATATACAGCACAAATTCTTTGGCAAATATTATACCGTTATTCTGCAAATGCAAGGTAAGAACCCTTCTAAGTAAAACAAACAAAAATATACGCATTATTCGTAATAACTTTTCTTTTCGACTGCACTAATTATGTTAGAATCTGTCTCTATCGCCTAGAATAGATAATTTCAGATGCTTATATATATAGTAAAACAATATTTACTTTTATATTCACTGGTAGCGGAATTCCAGCTTTAAGCAACACTTCTAATGCATTTATCCAACCAATTACAGGTCCTTTGTCATCAGTGGAGCCACGTCCAAACAATTTCCCATCCTGAAGAATAAATTTTTAATAAGCTATTTTTGAGATTATTAGCATCATTTGTAAAAATCAAGTTTTGGTGCAGAATTACAAAATTTTTAACGAAGTTGAAAAAAAGATCTTAATATCGACATGTGTAAATAAATAAACATTGCAACTTTTTCTGTTAAGATAAACGGATCTGTATTCCAGCCATCTGATTTTTTAGCAGGTTGCACATCCAAATGGCCATAAATGAGAAGAGTTTTCTTGGATTTATCATCACCAAGAGTTCCAAAAAGAATTGGTGGCAGTTTGATTTTAGAACCATCCGATAATGTTTGCTCTCCTGCATCATGTAATTCTACTTTTGTACCCAGTTTTTCCAAATGCTAAAAATTAGTCAAGTAAAGAAATAAAAATGAAAATAAAGCATATCATCAATTTATCACAAGGAGAGTAAAACATATGTTGGATTTCTAATCAGCATTAATATTTGGATAATATTTTAATGTTACTACTATCAACATTTTTTATTATTTTATGAGTAATTAATTATTTTGCTTAGGCATAGTAATTTGTGAAAAACTTTTTGTCGATAAAATAGTTTGTAGCAAATAAATTGAAAAAAATATTTGTCACATTCTTGTACTTAAAATTAATTGATAAATCGTGCTACAAGGTAGATGTTAGATATGAAGCCTTAAGATTGAACCTCCTTAGTCCATTCTACCATGTGCACGACATCAGCTCGATGTTGAGGCTCTCCAGATACACTTGGAATAGCAACAGCTTGACGTAATCGTTCAACAAATTTTCTTTCATTTGCATCAACTTCACTAAAGTTTTCAAAGTGTCTAATCTAGTTGTGCAAGTATTGCTGGACTGGTTTAATTTTTCTTTCACTTTATTTTAAATAGTTTAGTTTTTTTGCACAATTTGTAATTTAAATGATGCCATATCTATCGTTCCTTTCAGAAGGTAATTAACAAAGACACAAGTCAACCATAATACATTAATGTATTTATTCAACCATTACAGGACGACCCTTTATAATCAACTCGAAATCCTACTCATTATTTTATGCATGAAAAAACATATTTACGATAGATGAACACTAATTTGTGTAAATTTAGCTTCTTTTTTCCAGATATACTGCATAAAAATGTGCACCTCTAACAAAAAAAACTTTTATAATAAGCATCAGTTTAAATGACATGTTTCTCAGTATGTTATTTTGCACTCGCTTACATTGTGTAGCCAATCTTTTATTAATGATTTTTTATACTTAAAAAACGATATGAAATGTTTGAAGGGGCAAAAATTACTTGAAAAATTTGTTATAGATGTCCATTGCACAGAATAACGAAATCACTCTGCAAACAATAAGGTGACAAATGAATAAACCAAAATTATGACAGATAGTGTTAAAATTTACTCAAATAATTACTACTTTTTAATTAAAATTCAGTTTTACAAAAAACAACTGAAATTATCAACTATCTCAAAATCAATCACTTCAAGTATTGAATGATTTTATATTTCGTTTTCTGCTCGCACATGCAAAAAAAAAAACAAATTAAATAATATAAAAAATGCTAGCAGACAACGAACGAACGATTATGCATAAAAAATAATCATCTCACAAATAACCCATAAAGTAAGAACAGCAATGTTTGAGCAAACAATTATGTTGATAAGAAAATAAATTTGTGCTTGACAGCAAATGAACATTCTGGTTCTGATAAACGAGAAAAAAAAAAAGTTCACTTTTACACTTACGTATGTTTCTCGCATTCCCCGTTCGCTTCTGACAATTAAATATTAAGCATTTCTACCGCAACAATATAATACAAAAAATGAAACTTCATCAAGTTCGCTACATCATTTTCACGTTTTTATTACTTACTTCTGATAATTAATTCTCAAATATCTACTTGTGTTATGGAAGTTAAACCTAACTAACTTCTTTGCTCTTCCATCAGTTTACTTGAATAAGTCATACGTTTTTGTTAAAAAATTAATCATTTTTCCCAATAAAAAAATTATGTTTTGTTTAGTAACGCCAAATTTATGGATGACGAAAAACACACAATAAAATCAATATGCAATCGAGAAAAAAAACAGCGCAGCAAAAAATTTACTAGCAGTCCTCAGCAATTGATTTGGAATATTCAATAAACAAAAATAGTATTAATTAGTTAGTTATAAGATGATCAGTTATTCTCTATTCGAAATTACTAATGCACCGAAGTAAGAGGACAAACCATAAGTGAACAAAATGATTGAGAAATTTACCATTGTGGACAAATATGCTAATAGCATTGAGTCAATTTACACAGCAGTCTAAGTCAATATATGTTAAACTCTTGTTGGTTACTAGTACTACCATTCAATTTCTCCGAATACATTAGTTAATGAGTATTGAATACTTGAGTTACTTTACTTTATATGATTCAAACACGATGCGATGACCAAAGTATTACTTACTGCAGTTGTGTATAGAGAAGTTACAGAGGTATAGATGAAGATATGTTTGAAATACTCAAACAAATTCAGCATGGTTGATTTCCTGTCACAACCAATTAACAATATCATTTGGTGATAGATACAGTTCATTCAGGCGTGAACAACTCCTCATCAAAAACTGACAGTATAATTTGATGGAGATCATTGTAAATTAGAGCCACAATTTTCTTAGTCGTGAGAGATGGTATCAATGCTTGGTTGCTCTTGAAATACAGTGCAAAGCGAATAACGTATTATTCCACTATGTGATTAATACAGAGTCTCCCGAACAATTCAATTTTTCTCTAATCGAAACCAACTTTAATCCATTTTACATTTATTCCCACTAACGTTTGAACACTCCCCAGATATAGCTTGCAGCAATCAACTGAATTACCATAAGCTGTGTACCAAAATAAGAAATGTCAATGAAAGGCGCTTGTGAATATAAATAAAATGCAAATGAAAGTGAGTGACCATGATGATTTTATAAACATGTCCTATTAGAATATTTCCATACACAAGGATATGCTATTATACCATCAATGAGCAGTAATTTAATAAGTCTGCGGTTTGAACTTGCAAACAAATCGCTAACATAATCTTTTATTGCATCTAAGTAAATGATACCTGATGGTAAAACATTGTGCATGTTGCAAACCATTGCTTACAAGCTCCAAATTTTGAACTGATCATAACATTAAAATTTGTGAACTATCAGCACTGAAAAGTGCGACCACTCCAACTACAATGCAGTTGTATTTATAAAAAATGAAGAGCTAACTTCCATTACAAATATCACAGTACTTAAAACCAGTGTACAAATAAATTTCAAAGAATAAAAAACATCAAAACAAGTTAACAAGTTATACCGTTCTATCAGTCAATCGATATCTGTGATACCTTGAATACAAAAACCCATCCCAAAAAAAGGCTGCAGCAATAACTGCAAATTTTTATTCATAAATGTTTGCCCTCTGCCTGTACTCTTCTAAGCTTTTCAAACGAACTGGAGAACGAAAATTATAATTAGACCAAATATATGTGAGTAGAAAACCGATGCTTCCACTAAACCAACGACATCTTCTAGACCTATGCCTGAAAATTAATTATTGCTGATAGAAATCAATAATTTTTCATGTAATGCATGCTATAAAAAGAAATAAATTACATTTTTAAAAATAAAAAATTGAACTAAGCAAAATTAAACTTTTTTTAATGTTTATGTTTTTTACAAAAATCGAAAGAAAATGCAATAAAACCACCTTGCAAATATTCGCATGGAAATCCACCACATAAAAGCATTGAAGAGAGCAGAATACAACTTCAACCTGAAAAATTAAAAGAAGGTTTACCGAAACAAAATCACACTGGTTTCCAGGTTAACATACCAAGAAAGATTTCGTTTTGCTTTGGGAATCTCCTCCAGACTATCTTTTACAACGTATCGTTTAACACCCATGAGATAATCAAAAAGATATGAGTCCCAGTTCAGCTGTCGAATATCAAAATTGAAAATCTAAAAATGATATCAGATATATCATAATATGCTTATAAAAGAATAAAATTTTGTCTTAGAAGGTGAAGTATATCACGAGATTTACTTTTTAAATAGTTAAGAAAGACTACTACTTAACTATATATATAAATGAATATTACAAGCATGAATACACAGATATTGACCTTTTTGTCTTCTTCTGAAGTTGCCTCCCATAATTGTATAAGACTTTTTGAATCAAAATTCCAACCTCTCGTAGTAAAATAGTGTAAAGTTTCAACCAGTTTCAGAACTTTATTGTAGATGCGAATAAATCTACAAAAAATGAAATGATGGTTGATCTAAGTGGCAAACTGGAATACTCCAAAAAGAATTTACCTTATTTTAGAACCCCAAAAAGAACTCAAAAGATCGATGAGATATGCAGGACCCATATGTTTCATATAAAAATTGTAATGAAATAAAAATCTGGAGGAATGAAAATGAGCTGATGGGATGCGATAACATTCGTCCAGTGGATAAGCACGGAAGAAGCATTGAATAAAATTTACAATGAAATCCCAATGCACGGGATTCAAAGCTCCTGAACAGCAATGTATCACCGGTATTGTTTCATATCTAAATAACTGCTACATAATACCTACAAGACATACACACTTTTAAATTCAAACAAAGTAAATTGTTTAAATGAAGCAAAAACTGTAAATTTTACTCAGTATAGGTTCTGTGAGCAGCAGCGACAATCATTAAATTAGACACGATATCAACCGGTACAATATCTGCTTTGGCTGAGCTATTCCCACACATATTTGTCAGCACACCCTTGCCACACTGAAAGAAATTATGTTTTCTACTCAAGCATTTTCATCTCATAAAGGCTGCTGATTGTAAATATTCTCTTCTCAAAAATAAGGCATATGAATGCTAGGCAAAAATTTCGAAATGAGGTGTTTGTTTTATATAACTATACAAATAAACATGAAATACAGAATGGTATATGAAGAAAAAAGAAAATGATAATTTAGGAAAATGACAGCAGCAAAAATTCCAGTCGGCCCATTGTAATTATCTGTCCAGCCGGGAAGTGGATCTCCCCACATAGCTCCTATTATTGATGGTCTCACAATTATAACTGGTAACCGCCTAGCATCTTCCATCAATTGTACCTATAATAAACTCAACCCTTAAGAGTTAAGCAATAATAAGTAATAACAGAAAATAACTAGTATTAATAAATGAAACATACCCAATAAAATTGAGTAATCAAAACCACAGTACAAATTAACCAATATTATACTGTTTCTTACAAAAAATGGATTAAAAATCTATTTAAAACAATTTTGCTAGTCGCAAAATTATTACAACTATAATGTAATAAAATGGCTAGAATATTTTCTATTTTCTATACACACTAATACTTACCTAATGTTTTACCAAAAATAATTACAGAACAGCCTCAAACAAATGCACCATCTTAAAAATCTTCATTACTAAGCAACGAATTTACAATAAATGTCATTTCTATTCATTGATTTCAAACACCAACATTCATTAACCCAACCAGTTCAGAAGGTCTTTCTATCTAGTTAGATTTAGGAATAATTCCAAAATATCCGGTACATTCAGCCGTAAAGTGTTGCAGTTAACGTCCTTATAAGACTAAGGAAAAGTACTTCTGTCTTCATTTAGAACAACTTTTATCTACCCTTAATCAGAGAGTAAGTTTGCAGACTTCGAAGCTAATCTATGTAGTAGACATAGCTCTTAAACGTAGATATTTGAAGTAAACAAACTTCAGCAAGAGCTTTGGTTAGGGTGTAAGTATTCGGTCGTTTACCAAGCAAATGAGGCGTAATAGCATCAATCACCACATCATCCATCCAATCAATCGCCTCAAAGAGCTTATTTGGTGGCATAGGCGGTGGATAAACTATTTCTAATATTTCCGATTTGTCGCAATTTGCATATGCTGTACTAACGTGAACCAATACCTGTAAAATAAGTATCAGAAGGTCAAGCAAAAAAGCATAAGAAACGAAAAAAAAATGTAAAAACTTACACGAAGATTTTTCATCATATGACAAAGAGCGACAAGCCGTTGTGTCCCAAGTACATTCATTTCTACTGATATTCGTAGAGCTTCATCAAATTTGACAGTTGCCGCACAGTGAAATGCTGAAAAACTAACAAAAAGTTAAAGTCCTGAAAATATGCTTTTCTAACAACTCACCGATAGAAACCTTATCACAAATTGTCTGCATATCCAGTTGATTAAGACCTAAACCTTCTTCCATAATGTCACCACCAACTGGGACCAATTTAGAGAACACTCCTGGATTTTGTCGACGTAGTCGATTGAATAATGGACCCTATAATTATGATGAAACAAGTATATGATACAAACAGAACACAAATAAATATATGTCCTTACATACTTTCGGTCCAGAGAGTTATTTTCTGGTTTTTTAATTCAGTACCATGTATACCTGGATAATTGTATCCATTCGTTGTTTTGGACCAATCCCATTCTTAGGACGAATTAAGAGATAAATATTTTTAACTGAATGGACTGAATATAATAATTTCTCGATTAGAACTTTGCCAAGAAAGCCACTTGCTCCAGTGACCAGTATACTTTGATCAGCAAACACATCCAGCACCTGACGACTTTGTCCCATCGACTACCCTGAAGAATAATCACTATTAAAAGTATTACCGAAGTACTAGTTTGGTAGCTGTCACTCGCAAAAATTACTACTAGCTAGAAGGTGATGACACAAAAAGTATCCCATTTCTCATAACAATGTAGCATAGAATTTGTTACAAATGTATAAAATTTAGCAAAGTGTCTAAATATCTCCGATGCCAACGGAACACTGACTTTAGAAAACTAATGAATCTTAAATAAAACACTCACAAAGAACATTAATAATAGTAATTACTATTACATATGCTTCTAGACCAATGAAAGCATATGACAACAATAGAATGCTTCTACATGCATAAACTACATTTATTAACAAAAGCTTCATCACTTAATGCTTTCGCGAACTTGAAACCACACCACTGTACAAAATGATAAAGGAATATGATAGCAGTATTTACAAATAAACAAGAAGCATCATCATAACACCCTAATAGCCTACTGATATCAGTAGCAAAACGAAACAATCAAATTCGGTAGCAGTCGCATTCACATTTTAAATATAAAAAATAAGGCATAAGAATATTATTCTACAAAAGCCATTTATGCTCAGGCAAGGCACTGCACATGTTGAACATTCATTTTTGCTCTCTAAGCAACCTTTCTTTCTCTTACTGATAAGCTACTACCAACGACCACCCAGACTGCTAATAGTCATATGGAATACACAACTTCTCACCATTTGTTCTCAACACTACAGAACTTCGTTACAGATACAAACACATAAGTCATACGCCTATGCACCACTGCTTACAATCAAAATGCAAGGTTTAGCGTAATAAAATTAACTAAAGAACAAGTAAGTAACCGATGGTAAACCGACTGTTTAAAGGCGCGAAAATCTAAATCGAAAATTTATTTACAGAAACAACATAAACGTGAGTTGAAACTCACCAAATTATTAATAACAAGAAAATACATATTGGTCCTATTGAGTACTAACAAAACTAAAAAAATTCTCTCTCAGCTATGTCAGCAGTCGAATTAAAAATGCTTTAAATGTGAAAATTACTGTACTCGCTAAAACAATAATACTTAATTGTTTTACTAAATATCAAATAGAACTAATAAATACAATACAGAGTAAAATACACTGATAAATACAATACAGAGCATGTGGGAGAAATATTATTAACAAGCTCAAAAGACAAAATGAACATTTTTCAAATTTCAGCGATAAAATATATATGGGCTTGATTTATTAATACTTGCAAAATTTTTAAAAGTACTGCTCAAAATAATTATCAGAACGACAAAGAAAACAGAAGCAATACTCGGACAACACCATCTAAACAACTACATACTCAATCACACACTAACCTACAGAACTGAATAGACCGTTCCGAAAACTTACACTACAATTACATGCACCTCATTAATTATCAGCCAATTGGAGCTTCTCTCATGAATCTCAATCTTCATTGATGTAACTTCGACTTCCCTATCAAAATCAGCTCGTAGTGTGCCACGCTTATTAAACCGAGCAACAGATGTAAAATTATCTTCATTTATTTTTTTAATCAGCAGTTCTGCAGTTTCATTTAATATATCATCCTGATGTTCCGGGTTACCAGTACGGATTACAACTCCTAAAATTCTTAAAAGTTAAAAAAATAAATAAATATATTGTCATCAAATTTAACAACTAACCGATCAATGAAAATACAGAGTAAAATTCAAATAATATGTAGTCGTGAGCAACTGGAGCAAAGGCCCAATAATAGTTACGACCGTCATAAGCACTATTAATATCTGGAAATAACAATTTTTAAAATATTAAAAAATTTGTAAACCTTAAATCCTAATGCTTAAGCTTTCTTGACTGAAATCACTAAGAAATATTTTCGTTCATTTAATGCACTTGAATGTACAGAAATTTTTTGAAAAAATTAGTATTAAAAGTGCTAAAGTTGATTTCTGCTCTCAACAGCTTTTGCCCAATATTACTTTGGTTTCATAAAAATACTTTTCCGCTAATGTAGATTTAATTTAATGCAAAACGTAGTATATTTACCCTAAATAGCCCTAGATTAAAACATACTGTTGACAACACTTTAACAGAAATACTCTCAAAATTTTCCACTATATGAACTACATGTAATATCGTAAGTTAATTTTTCTAAAGTCATTAGTATTATAATTGGCAGAACTAAGTTAAAACTGCACAGATTAGAAACAAAGTCAACGACTTACCAAAAACCATATAAGTTTTTAGCGATGTAGTGATTTTTGCAGGAGGATTGTCATTATGAGGTATATACAACTGATCTTTACCAAAATCTCGTTCCCGCAATTTTTGTAATTTTCCAGTCAACGATGAATGCACACCAATATGCTGAAAGAGGGAGGGTCGATGACGAATGCGGTGTCGCTTGACAACCTGAAAAATAGATATTTTAAATACACATCTAGATAAAAATTATTAAAAGCTTTATCATACCAAAAACAACATCTTCATTACCACACTTTTTGCATCGCTCAATTTTCAGCAATACTACACATTTAAAAATTTTATATAACAATGATAAATCAAAGATGACAGATTTTCAAAACTTCTGCTCTAGATTTTGAAAGCCAGATTTATAAAAAAAGTCTTCCCACTGTCTTTCATAACACAAGTAGATACAAGTACCAGTCAGTAACACAACAAAATGCAGCTAAAGATTTTTGAAGTTCCGTTTTCAGAATACTTTTTAGAAGAATGATTTCTGCCCCTTAAAAAAGTGTATCAAAACTTTAACACGCAGCATGGAAAGTTGTCAATGGCACCTCAATATATCCTAATAAAATATTGAAGATTACTATGATGAGTGCACTATTCTTCTATTTTTTGTTTGACATGTTAGACAAGAAATTCAAAAACGTGCAACTAACCTCAGCACAATTCTTATCGGACTTCTCTGGATGGCAGTATCTATTTATAAATAATAAATCTAGCAACCAATCCACTGGTTTTTGTCGGTAGAACATGGCAATGAACTGTACCAACAGTTTCAAATCTGATGTTCGAAAGAGTTTACCAATAAAACCTAAGGATGAAAATTCAAGCATGAACCAATCAACTGCTGCATTATCACTAATAAATTTCTCGATTGAATGAACATAACCAGGTTTAACGAGTACATCATCCTCTAGCTGCAAATAATATTGGCCTGAAATAATGTTTTCTTAAAAAATATATTTCAACTAACATGCTCGAGCGAAATTTTTAATACTTGGTATATTTGACAGTCAACATACCTCGCCTTTGACAGTACAACATCAAATACATATAATCAAGATTCTGTTTTGTACGCCAATACATTCGATCGGGAGAATCATTGAAAGTTGGAACAACAGAGTGTAAATCAGAAGGATACCATTCAATAGGTGGAACAATAATCTGAAAAAATAGTCTTATAGTCAGACTAGATGGAACTATGGGCACTGCTAATAAGAATTCGAAAAAAAAACAAACAGTTAAAAGTCCTGAATTTATTTCGGGAAAAAATTCTGATTGCAATGATGCACATTGCTGTTTTACAAATGAAGAATTGGAACCCAAGAAGTCGGAAACGAGAACAACGATAGCAACCATTCCATCTCTATTACTCGAAATTCCTCCAATTAACGACTGTAGTGTCGGCAACAGGTAAGACTGCTAAATATTAAATAAACTGTTTCACACAAAAATATATCATGTGTATTTTCACAAAATGTACTTTACAACTATTAAACTTGGAAGCTTTAAATGGCCTAGTACATTTCGTCGAGCAACTGTTGGTATGCCAATCACAATATTTGATTCTATCTTTCTTGACGAGTTTTGCGGATAAATTACAGCAGGATACAAAACACTGTTTGCATAAGCATGAAGATGAGGCAAAAAATCAGCAAATAATGGCAGTTGTAATGTTGCGGAATTCTGAAATCCTTGAGCAAATTAGATGAAAAACAAAATTTCTTATTATTGGGAAAAAAGCAAAAACAGACAACGCTCAGTTTATCATTTTACTAAAATTCTACATTCTATTAACTTATAAACTTAACTCTGAATTACTCATACCTGTCACGAAAATGTTAATGTTCACTCCCCTAAAATTTCCGAATACAATTTTGGGAAAAATTAAATACTTAAAATGTTTTAGACAAGCCTTTAATGACAGCCAGATTATTGTTTCGCATTAAATAATACAAATGAAAAAAGATTGGCGTATTATAAGGTTCTAGTAACCTGACAAAAAAAAGGTGTAGATAAGTAGAGTTACCATACCTCGGAGTCATCAGCTGGAAGTTTAGGGACAGAATTCTTTGAGTGACATTCTCGTTT